>JAHZNE010002018.1:0-10887 GCA_027744055.1 Callyntrura sp. NNG-2020
CCACACATCGATCCATATTCATGCATCTTTCCAATCAAAGGACTTTTGAATACAATCTTTCGTTTATTTTTATGAGAGCAAGTATTTTTTTCATCTTGTTGCAGATCTGCTTTCGTCAACGCAAAAGTAAAAACTGGAAGTCCAATCTGTCTCTCTGGCGTATGCTTTCTCTCCTTCTAGCTTCATCTCTTCTCATATTAGATAGGTACACCTGCTTCCAATTTATAAATACAAAAAACGTAGAAAGGGTTTAATGAAAGTTAGGCATGCTCATATGTACTGAGAATGGCGCTTAAGCTTGAATAATGAAAAGTGAATGAATATGAAATTGAAGCACAGTACAAGGGAAATCATTGGTATTGCTGTTACGATGTTGCAAAGACGGATAAAATATTAGAAATTACGCCTCGTAATAAACAATCATTGATGTGCAGCTTTTTCTAATTTAAAATATTACGGCACTCGTGGTATAGAAGATTTGATGCGAGTGGAATCTCTTCATGCCATTTATTAAGCTCTCGTTACAAATAAATTAGAGCAATATACTAGGATTAGTTAGGTACACTATTTTCCGAAGGGTTTTTCGTACATGTACTTGTGCCATTGGATGATGATGGCATCGACTTTTATTAAAATGTGGATCCGTGGATGTGGATAGAATACAAGATTTGTAAACAAGAAAAAAGAGATAATTGAAACCAAAATAATATTCATGGGTATATGTAATGAAGGTAACATTAAACATGGACTGCTTTGAATAGCCTAGGTATGTATGCAAACATCCTCATTTACATTCAAACTCTGCCTTTCAACCTCAATGCATACTCAATGCATTTAGATTGAAAATTTACGCTATCTACATTCATCCACTAGGTTTATTCCTTCCCTATCAACGTCTATTGTTTCTTCCTTCGGCATCTCCAAATATCAACAAAACAATTTGTGCCTTCCAATAATATACAAAATAGCCTTTCCCAATTAAAAGAGAACGTAGGCTTATGTAGCTACTGTTTTTTTCTCGATATTACTTTGTTACCATTACCATTCAACAAAGATGCTCTACATTTTAATGGAGTAGGCGCTGATTATTAGGTTGAGGTATGCTGACGGTATCGCAAAACTCTTTATTGATCACAGTATACGCCATTCCTTCTAAATCCGCTGAAAATGTAGATTGGCTGAAAAAATAACATTCCTTTTTTCATAGATAAAAAGCCATTCTGCTATTCCAGCTATCTGAGTTTTATGCTTTCACTGTTTTTGCACATCACGAAAATGACGTTATAACACCTGAACATTTTCATATTTTTTTTGAAATGCTATACTTTTTGGTACTTTTGATTCCAATCGTAGTCAAGTATTAGTTTATATCGTTCACATCTGCTGATTTTGTTCTTCTTTTAGAATTGGATATATTCAATAGAAAAGAACCACTTGGAAATGGAATTAGAACTTATAGTTTCAGGTAAATGTTAATGAAGTGCAAGCTTCGTGCAAATGTACATACACTTACCTTTTGTTCACAGGAAACTCTTCCCTTGCATAATAGAGATAAGTAGTACCTGTTTAACTATATTTCAAGGATGCTTGAAAATTGTCGTTGCCCTTTTAAACCTCTAGCAGAAAGTTTGACATTTAAATGCGTTTTAAGTTTCACTACCACGGGAGGCATGGCCTTGAGAGTGTTGTGATAACACGGACAGTTTTGATTTGACTTTTAGACTTGTTTTGTCAACCGTGTATCAACTTTTGAGTTTTGGGAGAAACACTTTACTTTTTGACTGGCAAGCTTACAAGATGTGCTCTTCTAAAAGCGACATACATACAGGAGTTGGAAGGACATAAGTTTTCTAAGTTAGAAATCGATTATTTTTCTTTGATACGTGCGATATGGTGGAAATGACGTGCCAAGTAGAATCCTAGAATTTAAATGTGGGAATGCATGGAATGAGATTAATGAATGTATACCGATTTAATATTGTATTACTATAAGCAAAAGTTCTTCCTGTTGAGACAATGGAAAACTGAGTTGTTTAGAGATTATGTTCCAACGACTACAAAACTAGTTTGCAATATATTGCAAATATTTATTATGTTCAAGCGTGCAGGATTATGTTCGACAAAAGATAAAATGTTAGCCTGACTTGAACATTATTTTGTTCTGTGATGCAGAGAAAAATACAGCTTCCCTTACATTGCAAACGCAGATATAGATATGCATTACGTGCGTGCGAGTAAGTTTGTTCATATTCTCTGTTATTATAAATTCATTTCCAAAGTAAACATTATTATTTGTATGTGCGTTCGCTCTTCCATAAGTAAATCAACTCATATGGGGTAAATTATAATATTTTATATAAATTGCAAACCATATCTTGTATCTTTCTGGACCAATAACCCATTGGTTAACCACAAACCCAATGCTCCATTTCTTTGTGGACAGGAAATGTACCATGCAATAAACCTCTTTTATTCGTGTTTCTATATCCAAGCTAAATTCATGAAACATTATACATAGATATTATTTTACTGTCATTAATTTGCCAAAAGTGCTACAGCAGATATGATACAATCCATAGAATCAAAAAGCAAATTTCCATACACCAGTGTAAATTAACTTCAAAATAATAACGGAACGCTGTATACACTTTGACATTCAAATGTAGATGTACACGTGTTCTCATCTTGAAACTGATACATATATGAGCCAAAATATTTATTTTGGCTGAGGCATAAAATCTTAAATTTCTATAATAATTTATACATTCTGATGCATTGGTACTTCTAACTTTTGTAAATTAGTCTTCGAATCATCAAACATTCAACGATAACATTTTTCTATCATGATTACAGACATCACTCCTTGTTTCTCATCGTAAAATGTAAAAAAAACAATTCACTGTTATGTCATAATCATGTAACCGAAAAAACGGTTAATTTGATGTACGCGGAAATTATGTAATTATGAGTGCCAATACATTTGAATTTGTTAATTAAATCATCACGAATAATAATACCTATAAATGTGGCATGTGAACTCACAGAGGCAATCATGAGCACATACTCCCTAATTTTATAGCACTAACAATAGTAAATGTGATGATGATAAACTTGAACTGTGATAAAAAGTAGCACATTCTGCTAGGCACATGTATTTGGTGGTATTAGTGTCAAATTTGACCCTCACTTTTTGTTAAAATATTAAACTTATTGTTAATAGTAATACAATATTGTTACTATGAAGGTTCTAGATTTCATAGATATGGATCATTCCCATAATTCTGTTAACTTTTATAACTGAGTTAAATGGGGGAAAATTCCATCCAAACAGCTTTTATCTTATAAGCAGTTTTAAACGTAGACGCTCCCGTGCAATAGGAAATAAACAACCCAAATCTAACTAGGCAAAATTACTTAGCTTTCAATCGGTATTCAAAAAGGCTAAATTTGGGATGAATTGAATACAGTTTAAATTACGTAAGACCCGGATATGTTTCCCTTATGAAAGGGAAAATCATACATGAACCTACTTTTACCCGCGCAGTACAAGGTTAAATCGTTGGAGTAACTTAAATGAATGTCATTATTTTATTAAAGTATTACATCGTCTCCGGTTTTAATTGTCCTTGAACGTTTGTATGGGTTTATTTTTGGAGTTGAAGGTGAATTCGTTGGTCATAACATAACTATTGCCTGGTGAAAGTAAAAGCCTAAAATTCATTTCCTTAAAATGTTACCCGACGGGCAAACACGGGGACTGACATACACCGTCATGTTTGCATGAAATCAGTGTACCTATGTTTTACACAACATACCTGAATAAATATCATGGTGCATGGACTGACTTGTTTCATGTTTTCAGCCATAATGATTCGTACTCCACAGGATTCGTACTCATAACAGTCCTCGGAAATAAACAAAAATCTCATTTACAATTTAGGTATTTACCTAAAGGTAAAAACCCATTTCTTGGAAAACGCTGGTAATCCACAACCGTTTTAATTACATGCATGTACGTAGCATAAGGGTTTTTAATGAACTTTGCCAGTTGCAAATAAAGCGTTTCCCTGTTTTGTCTCTATTGAAAGCAAGTACTGTCCTCTGTAATATTTTGCTGGAGTCAAAATACAGAAGCGGAAGAACAAACACTTGAAAAGTGCTTAAAATTACAACATTTGACGAGTTTACATGAATGTTGAGCTGATTCAATTTCTATTTTCACCTACTAAAGAGACTTGCTATTGCAGTAGCTGTACTAATCATGTACTTCACGTTTAAATCTACTGCACTATAACAATGACGCATCTTTGTGCTTTGCAAAACCTTTGTACTTTGTAACCTAGAATTTCTTTCCAACTCTTTTGCAACAACGTTTCCTTTTACATCCAATTTTTAATGGCGCCACATACGACAATCCGAATCCCTGCTGTACCACATTTATTATGTAATTCTTAAATACCGGGAACCAATTATCATATCCTCGTTACATGTACGCAAATATTGTCAGAAAATTCCTTCGCTCTCTCTCACTTTTTCACCGTATCTAATCTCTCCTCCATCAGTGTTCTCAAAATTAACATTTCGTCATGCTAAGATGTGATCTCCCAAAAAACCAACAAAGTAATAAACATCGCCGTATCTCTTGCTGTTCACGGTGTTGTCTACAACATATAGGAATGCTCATGCAGGAATGATCACGTAATGTTTGTCTGACTCTACACAAACTTTTTATGTATATTTGCATTTTTGAAAAACCTTGCATGCTTTCACGTACGTACAGACACAAATAAAGTTAAAAGTGTATTTAAGTGAATGACTAACAATAAACAATAAATACATGCAGCAATCCCCTCATCGTTCCGACTATGATGTTGATTGTTGCCTCAACATAATGTAACAGCTTCATATCAACGGCTCATATATCGCCCTTATTAGACAGCCATTCCCTGCAGCAAGTTCCAATTCAACGCCACGACTCTGGCCCTGCGTGTATGTACATATATGTAACCTTATTAGACAGCCATTCCCTGCAGCAAGTTCCAATTCAACGCCACGACTCTGGCCCTGCGTGTATGTACATATATGTTAAAAAATACAAATAAACTGTGAAAATTACATTTTATTTCTCCCATTACATTTACCTCCATGCATTTTTGCTTGGCCATCTTCCACAATTACAACTTCACACTGCACATACCCAAATGGTATTGCCCGTTATTGCACGTACAACGGTCTAACGCAAAAGTAAAGCAGTACGACGAGATATTTCCTCTCAAAGCCAGTGAAGAGACGCAAACAGCTCCTCGGTAGTCTGGTCTGGAGTGGGAGAGTCTCACAAGAGCCCGTAGCGCACATACGTAGGGGAAAGAATGATAAAAATGATGTTGCTGCTGCTGCTGCTTCTGCCTCTGTTGTAAAAGCCGTCGGAAATCCTCAGAGAAGTCTCAGTTACACGGACTCCGTCTCTGCGAAAACAACCTGCATAGCAATGTCTTCTTGTGTTGACGCATCGCTGCAACTGTATTCCTACACTGCTAGCAGCTCACATCTACTTCTAACCACCACAACCACCACCACCATCGCCACCACTGAAATTCACTCAACCCTATCATCAACGGAATCATTGAAATAGTTTTAAAAAATAAACTGTTGTTTAGCTGAATGCGAAAGAGCTTTCGTTCGTATATATATTTTATTCTTGTTTTGCACAAGTCTTGTTTATCCACACTCACGGGCATATTTCACTTTGGAAAGACTATTCTCAGTGTTACCCTCTCTTGTTGCTCTTTCTTTCTTTCCCTCCCTTCATTCGCTTTCCCTGTTGTGCAATAATAATAATAGTCATATTTCTACTGACTGCACTACCTTTCTGCTGAGAGGACATTATAGTAAGTAACTGGTACGACCACGAAGGCAGCAGCTGTGCAGCAGTTACACACTTTCCGCCCTCTCCAACCATTCCTTTTTTTGCTTTCTCCTTTTTTCCCTACGAGCTCCTAATTCACTTTTTCTTCTGCTCATCACTTCTTTTTCATTTTGCCCTGTAGAGTTGAGTGTTGGGACGTTGACGAATAACTTGATACTTTGTGATATTTCATTTTCAATCACGACTACGTGAGCTGGTCGTGCTATAACGGGGTATCATCTACTCAGTCTTGTATATAACACAGACATAACAAATTGTGCAAAGGGACAGAAAAACGGATTATTCGCGAGTAGTAACATGTGCACTATAATAGAGAGCACGAAAGCAGCTAACTACTCTCGGTGAAGTGCACAACAACGCAGTCATAAAGGAAGCCCACAGATTCAAGGTAAGCCGACGAGTCCAAGTTGCCACATTTTAGCACAAAATTAATCATCAAATAACATGTTATGGCAATCATTATCATCAACATCATCTCACGCTTTCCCTTCCTAGAATGTGGAGGCTTTTGTATGGAAATTGATCGTGATTAGGTGTTTCAGATAGTTAATCTTGAGTATTAGTTTTGCCATGTCTTCGGAAATTTATAGTGATTCCCCATCCTCCATCCTTTTGGATTGTGTCTGTCCCACACCACACGTACACAGTCTAATGCCTATGTGGTATATTGCTTCTTTTATATCTCCAGTAGTTCCACTAACTATCAGGAACACCCTCTTATAATATATTCCACCGATACGTGATACTGAGAAGGAAGCTTGTAAAAATTGATTATCTTCAGGACATTTATCTTTAAGTGCAACAACATCAATAGTCTCGCCGTTCTGATCATTTTATCAGGGGCTTCTCATTCGTGAGCCATTACTCAATGTAAAGCACAGAGTTGATCGTTGTACTAGCTATAAAAGCACAAAGGCAATAAGGTCGTTTCCAGTGTTCAACAAGTTTTGACAATACTCTCGCTCGTTGTAAAAGGTAGCATCCTTTCAAATACACAAGGATATTGCATTTTTCCTCTCTCGACGGAATGCCCCATTCGCCGCAGACCAGGGAATCTTTTTAGGGAAAGATAGAGAGAGACTCCTAATTTTACAGTGGAAGAACGACCATCGTCTAGCCAAACGAAAATTGTATTATACCATTTTATGGCGTATCATTGTCTGCTTTACGTTTACTACTCTTTCAGAAACAATGATGTTATTACTTAAAAACAGCATTGCCATCATCGAATCATATTGCGACCCCAACTCATTTCATAGCCATGTATAAACGGTTTTCGAATCCCTTTTCCTGGGAAAGCAGCATCTATTTATTTAAGTTTGCCTCTCGCCTCTCTGATGATGACAGCCTCATTTCAAGAGGATTTCCCACTTGTTCCCTTTTTATTTACAGAACAGATAGAAAATTATGATGGTGGTAGAACAACACCCTTTTAACAAGAGGACAAACACATATACGCCACTAATAAGTACACTAACACTACTCATATTTATGTGGGTGTGTGCGAGCGTGTGCATGGTATTAGGTTACAGCAAGTCATTTGCTTGACTGAAATTCTCGCATGTATCATTAGAGAAGACAGTTGTATAAGTTCCCAAAAAGAGTATTATCATTTCTCTTGCTCACTATCTCTCCCGCTTGCGTTCTTCACTTGCATATTCCTTCGCGATTCCTTAGAAGCTGCCATATCCTCTATTACAAGTTGTGTAAGCGCTACCGAAATGTGGAATAATATGCAAGTTGGCGGGACATGAGCAATTTTTTTACTGTCGCACTCCTGCCTCGGAGAGGAAAGAATCGCGATAATAAAAAATAATCGTAGTCATACAAAAATGCTCAAGGTGATGACGCTATACGCTCTAACCGGGTGTTAGTTAAAGGAACAGCGTATACAGGGGTACAATTGTACATGTTGTAGAATGGGCAAGTGGACGTTTGTTTTATGGTAGGCCCACCTTCTGTTTTTACTTTCCTGTTTACTCCCACTGATTCATACTTTTCCTGCTGCACGGAAAAAAAGTTTATTTTTATACGTCGCCTTGCCTTTTACAAGACAAAAAGTCCTATTTTTGATCACTTTCGTTGTTGGTCACACTTCCAGTTATCTTTCCGCAAATCTGTGTCCACTACTGCAGCATGTAAAGACACAAAGCTTGTGGTCAGCAGTAGTAGTGTAGTGTTACTGTGTCGTTGAGACATGCACTAATTCTCTAATAGGACAGTGTTGATGACTGCGACTACTCTCTCTACAATCCCGTTTATAATGATGCGGCTTCTGCGAAATCATGACAGCAGATGGTTTCCTACAGAACTACCACAAAAGTATTAATATATACATTTCTTGCGTGTTTGCTACCCAAACGTCGAGGTAGACGATTACTTTTACTATCATTTTTGTATCATGTCGCTTCCCATCACACGCAAAAAAACGACTGGAGCAAGACGGGGTTCTAAATCTGGAAAGATGAAAAGATAAGGGCACATATGCCATTTTTCCTGATAATATGATGTCAACGGTGAACAACGACGATGATAGCAAATAGGAGAAACCTTGGGTTGTCTTTTAGTAGCTCGTGACAAAATAATCTCTGTGTTTGACTTGAGCTTAAAGTATTATGTCTTTTTGTTATCATCCTGGGAGACTCGCGAGAGCATCGAGGAGTCTTCAACTACCGACTTTGTATTTGTGTACCTGCGACTGTCGAAAGCACACACATTTTAGACAGTTTTAGTTTATTGTACCATCTATCTCACAACCGAATCTTCTCTCCTATCGTCGTCGGTGAAGAGAGAAAGGTGGGTTTTATGGGGGCTTAGTGAGAGCCTGCAATATAAAATAATGGATTTTCATTCTTATCGATCATATTTATGATTGAACTGCTACGCAAGCTTTTGTCGAATAACACATGACCGCTCTTGTACCATTACCCCTCAACAAAAATGCCTTTTGATTTATACATTTTACGTTTGACTTGCTTAAGCTTTGCAAAGCCAAGTCAAGTTAGAAATCGAAATCGCAATGCAGTTCTTACAAGCATTTACGGTTCAAGAATACTAGACTGGGAAAGAGGATCTATGATGTCCTACAATATTTTTGAAATATTTGCGCATTGTAGTAGTATTTCATATTGGGATGAGGGAAAGGGCACACAGAGAAAATTTAACTGACCATTAGTATAAGTGGATCTTTTGTAAGCTTTTCTTTTAACAAAAAATGAACTAAATCACAAAGCCCAAGCACGTTCCCCCTTTTCTCCACAATAAAAATGTTACAAATAGATCGACAGAAGATTAGTTAAAAGGGAAGATATTGAGCATTTTAACATTTGTGTACACTAACAACGACTTTCACCGAGGATAACAATGCGTCATGTACATGTCCGTCGTGCTTCTGTCTCGTTAACTATGTTGCTTTCATGACTAGGCAAATGCGTAGAGTAAGAAAAAGTACAGCAGAGGAGCATGTATGAGCATGTCTATTTATGTAGGCATCACAATGGTACTAAATTGGACCATTACGATACACTTGGTCAAGCTTTTACTTTCTTTTCAGAAGAGGAATTATTGGGTCCCATCCTGCGATCCTGCTGTTTAACCCGTTTGTTTGTTGAACACAGAAAGCAGTGAGCAGGCTGCCCCCCATAAATTCTAATTCATAAGGCGCATCTATCTTTCTTCTTCGCCCTTTTTTCCTGCCAATTGTCATCATTACCGTCCACTCGAAAACAGACCACTACTCTCAGTGGTGTGCCTCCTTTAACAGAGTACCATTTCACGAGAGCAACTTTTCGAGGGGAACCATGTATGTATATACCCGCTGTGCGGAGAGAAAATAAAGAGTGGAAAAGCTAAGCGAAAAATATTCCCACCATACCCATTCAGCAGTTTTAATATTAGCGAATAAATCTTGCTAGTACGACTGTCACGGATAAAGATACAAAATTTCCTACTATTACAGTCCGGGTACTACTAGTTTCATAAATCTTGAAGTAGTTTTCTGAAAGCCTTCTAGCGGGGATGTCCACTTGCACAAGGAGTTTGAGCTAGGCACCAGAGGACAACTCAAGTTGATAAAGAACAACAACTGAGAGGGAAAGCTTTTTGTAGAGGCAGCCGGTTAAATTATGAAAAACTGACCCACGAATATAAATGGGCATCATCAGCACAAGTATAATTTATTACAACAAAGGGAAATAATATTGTGAAAGTCAGCCTGACTTTATTTACAAAGCATTACGGTGAAACTTCCCAACTTAAATCTTAATTTTCCCTCAAAGTAATTTCGAACCTGGGAAAGGGAAGAGGGAAGACCTTGCAGTAAAACTTGATGGCAAGAAATTTGGCGACTTTATTTCTAAAGTTTTATTTCTCTCGCAAGACGCCCCCATCGTATAAACTCGCTTAAAACAGTATGTAGAAAAGGATGCTTGTAGTAAGTGCGTCATCGTCAAAAGTTTGTTATGAATTCGAGGAGCAGTTTAATGGAAAAAAATTCTCAGGAAGCGTCTGTCGATTATAGCAAGACGCAATGGCTTTAAACGTCTCTGCATTTTGTAGTTTTTGACGTATTTTTTATTTTAAATTGAACCAGTAATCAGGAGAATCTCTGGTGCAATAATGTCCATGCACACGTGTGTTCTTGCATGGTATTTTTATGCTAAAAAAATAGACCAACTTTTAATGACTTCCTTAACAATATGTACATTATGCAGACAGGTACATGCTCATATTATTATGTTAATAAACATTTTCCTTTCTCCCCGTTTCACACATGGAGCGAACGACTGTCCATTACCATAATTCGCATGTTTCACATGCCAGGCTTTGAAATGTGTCAAGGGTGAAATGTCAATATGACATGGGCTTATTTATTTAAGAAAATGTGAATGTAGTAACTTACATTTTTTACTATCTGTATGGCTCCTTCATAAACATGCTGAGAAATGTAAATCAGTGATGAT
>JAHZNE010002019.1:0-19251 GCA_027744055.1 Callyntrura sp. NNG-2020
AGCAACATTTTTTTTCAGGCGGACAACGCACAGCTTCAGAACGGAGGTGATCCATTTAAATACAATTTTTCGGGCGCCTTACGCACACAATTTAAAGGCTTAAATTGAGGCGGTATATTCACGGGCGGTTACTTCTATACAACGGTCTGGATTGCGTATGGCTATTCAATGTGGATTTTCTTCCTTTTCTAGTGAACTTTTATCTAGATACGTAAGTGTTCATAAAACATTTATTGCTTTAGTCTCTCAGTCACATTCAGTGTAGTGTGCAAAGCTTGCATTTCTGTACGTGTCATGCAAGCTAGCTATTTCGTCTGACTTTGTACGTTCATTCGTTGTTCTTTCCAATTTCCAGTATACTATATGTATAACGTTCGACCTTCTATGTAGAATAAGTTTCCAGAAAATCTTATATAAATATACAAAAAATGTACGCACTGCTGAAGCTTTCTTTCAATGTCCTCATCACATCATCAGGCCAAAAATCACGTCACTCGAAACAAATCCCAAAATCAAGGCATAAGTGTCTACGTACATTTATATTCACTGGCATTACATTGACGTGTACATTGATTCTGATATTATCTCTTGAAAGTAAATTAAAAATCCGCATTCGTATGTTACATTTTTTCCACAGTGAGGCATCCCCATAAAAGCTACGGACAGCAAAATTAAATTCACAGTTCACGTCTGCTTCAAACTGCAGTTCAACTAAACCCAACATAAAAACCTTTTATGAAATGAGAACTAGGAATGAGACTCGTCTTTCCATTTTAAGCATGTTCATATTTTTCCGTGATTTTTTTCTGTCGTTCCCCATTCCCCACTCGTTCCGTTCTATTGCTTTCTGCTGTTTCTTGTTTGCTGGACTCCGAGATGTTTATTATTACTTTTATTTATTGCTTCATCCTACAAGTCCACAGTCCGTGTTGAAATGCTAGTAGCTGCGTGTTTTTTTTTAAGGTTAAACGGTTTGGCTGGTAGAAAAAGATAACTTGAACCATGTTATAGGGCTGCGCTAACGAAATAATAGACTTATGACTCAACCAGAAGTTTGTTTGTAAAAACCTTTTGTTGTAATGCTAGAGGTCAAGTAAACTACTAACCACCTAGCCGAAACATATAATGTACATATTGATATATCCATACAGATCGTTATATTTAGCTTTATGCAATTATGTTTGCTGAGATTGTATGAAATATTTACGTTCCTTCGTTAATACTGTTGCATTGGGATAGGGTTAATGTTTTAACATAAAACTACCCGACTAGCCCCATCCATTCTGCAATTAGTGGTTGACTCTCGCTTAGGCCATTTTTGACCCTCACAGATAAATTGTCTTTAGAGAAAATTCAAATGGGGTATGCTGTACCGGTTAGTAGATATCGTGCAAGCAGACTGGACGCTGGACGGCTGCTGGACGGATAAACTCGCAGACTAATTACTTGCATATGATGCCCTATGCTACTTTATGATGATGATTCACTAGTTTTGCTTTTTCTCACAATAAGGCTTTTCTTCTCTTGTGAGATGATCAACATTGCATATTCTTGTTGTTTGTCAGGCTTCGTTCGTTTGCTCTTCTTATTTTTCTTTCCATCTTCATCTCCACACAACAACTGGAATAGGGACGCTATTATGGACTGGACTACTGGCCTGTTCTACAGCTGCACGAACATGCAAAACCCAACAGAGTGGTCACAGAGATATCATATTGTATGTGTGCTCTGTTCTGTGATGTGATGACTCCTCTCTGTTTCTCCAACAACACTAAAAATTATCCAGAAGATATCAATCAACTTTCTGTAAAGTGTTCTTTTGCGTTTCGGCTGGTATCAGCTCTTGTCATTGATTCCAATTTAGTCTTCATTTTGTTGTAGCTGTCTTTCACATTATTTCTGGTGGGGGACCTTGTTTGAAGAAAGGTATACATAAATTTATGTTCTGTGCATTTAATATTATTTTTAATTGGTGTGATTGGTGGGTGACTGGACAAAAAATTCAGAAAAAATCAGCTTTGTTTGAAAGCTTCATATTATTTGACATGTCTTGGCCTTCTGTTTACTCAACGTACTTTAGTTCTGGGCGAAATTGTGCTGCATTGCAAATATGGATCACGATGTAGTAAATATATACTTTTCGTTTTTACATATTTTTAGAAACGAATGTGTACGAATGCAAGGAGAAAATACATTGGCATTAATTTTTTAATGATATCGATCGATTTGCATATGTATGTGTTTGTAGTGCTCACTACTATTTACCAAAATGCAACGTCAACTTATTCCTCTAAAAAGTCATCCATGAAATACATCATGCATGGCAGTTTGGCAGTGTACAAAGTACAAAGTTGTAGGTAGTTTAATTCAAACATGACTAAACCAAAAGTGAATATTTAAGAGGAACAAACGTTATAGTATATTTATGGTACCACGTTGTGACACCATTTGCATTGCATCGTACCATACTTATCCCCTGTCTTTCTTTCTAAAACCAAACTTAAGTCTGAAGTTAGTGGAAGCTGTACACATGCAATCATTGTCGTAGTAGTTCAGTGATTCCTCTTACTACTCCTTCAATATAATGAACAACAAAATTCTAAGTATGTACATTTGGCATTTTATTTAATCTCCCTATTTTATCATTTTACCTATTGGAATGTACTCACTGGTTGACTCAAGCTAACTTGTTAGCAATGGAGAAGGGGACGGGAGATTACTCATTGTCAGATTCAGATTACTTTAGAAATAAGCTTGACTTTTGGGCATCGGATAGCTTTGAGTGAAGAATCCTAAAGGCGTTCATAAACTTCGTCGTTTCTATTAAGCTGACTGGTGGTAGGGACGTTGTTTGCTTGATATATGCAAGCCAAATAACAACTGTCAACATAGGAAAAACTTCTGTTGAAATTATACGTGTAGTAATACTGCGTTGGCATTTGGAAACATGTTATGTTTATACAATACCAATACTAATGCTAACTGTTAACTACTACGAGTCAACGAAATATGCTTGCCTGTTTTTCGTTCGTTTGGTGTTGCAATAAGAAAGTACATTGACGCGCATATACTCGTAAGAAAATAAGTTAGCTTCATTACCAATATATATGAGCAGTTATTATTATGGATTAGTGGACCGAGAGTTCCATTTTATACGTATAAATACTTGCGCAGCATGTAACGTTAGCTTTAGTTTTAACTAAATATCATTTGCTATTTGCAGTTTGAAGGCCTCCACAACAACCTTCGGTGTTAGTAAGGTCATTTTTGCCAAAGTGAAACCAGTGAAGTGGAAATCACTGGCAGGGTGTAAGTACGTGTGAAGACGGGATTTTGAGGTATTAACTTTATACATTTATGCCATTTTTGTAACTTCAGCACAAAATTTATCATCCGCTTGATATCCATTGTTATACCTTGAAATTGATATTATTTAGCTTGTTAATTGATTTTTTTGTGAATAGTTTGCCTGTTGTTGGCGTTTCAACTTGAGTCTGAAAAATGTCGTCGTACCTGATACTATTACTGGCATTGGTGGGATGGAGCAGTGCGTACCCTCACAGAAATGGGCCTTACGTTGTTTCTTTACGAGAAAATGGGGAACAGGGTTTACTCGGTAGTAAAATGTGTACCAGAGGTCCTGCGTACTGGTGCCACAATATCACGTAAGAAACCGTTGATGTCTGAAGTAAATACAAATTATGTTAGTGTATGTGCAGTTCATGCATACCTATACGCTGGGCTTATTAGTCTAGATGGCGTTGGATGAATGTGACGAGCACTTGGTTTAAATGATTGATTAAAACGTATATTGTATCCAGACAAGCTGCTGAATGCCATGCCATGAAACATTGCATAAAGAAAGTTTGGGAAAATCCAAAAGAAAGGCTCCCGGAAGACAATGACAGCGTCTGTACAGTCTGCTTGGATATGGTAAAACAGGCCCGAGACCAATTACTGTCCAACGAAACCCAAGTAAGTTCCACAAGAAAAAGCATCACTCTTACGTCATACGTGCTTTGATTTTTGTGTCGATCAGCAAAGAATTGGTTGTTTACTGAAATGTACACTCTACTTACGATTTCATAGGATGAGCTACGTCAAGTTTTGGAAGGATCTTGCAATTTGATTCCATTGAAAATGGTAGCCAAGGAATGTCGTGAGCTTGCGGATGATTTCATTCCGGAACTTATTGATGCTTTGACATCCCGCATGGACCCGCAAATGGTTTGTCACATTTCCGGTTTGTGTAACTCTGTAAGGATTGATGAAATGTTGGCTGAAATGAAAGAAATTGAAGACTCTAACCAATTAAAGCCACTTGATCCCAATAACTTCGATACGTGCCCAAAATGTGAATACGTCATTGGCGATTACACAGAGACTCTGAAAAGATTGGCTAAAAAAGATCTTCGAGTTCGTCTTCTGGATATCTGTGGATACTTGGGATCCTACTCTGAATCCTGCAGGGGGGCAGTTAATCACGAACTTGATGCCATCTACAACTACATTCAGAAAGACATGCAGCCCAAGGATATTTGCAGTTTGATTGGACTTTGTCAAGAGTCCACTGTACATCGTGTATCATTGCATACTTCGCACCAACCTGCTACCACCAATGTCCGGGTATGGCAACCACCTAAAGTTAAGGATGATGACTTAGAATGCGACTTTTGCAAGCAGTTAACCCAATCGGTTCGCCAATGGTTGGTAGCCAACAACACTCAAGAGGAATTCCAACAGGTTATCGAAGGACTGTGTAAACAAACTGGAAAATTCAAAAGCGAATGCTTGAGTTTAGCTCAGCAGTATGGAAAGCAAATGTATGATACATTAGTGAACGACCTTAATCCCGAAGAAGTTTGCCGATCCATGGGGGTTTGTCCTGGAGGTCTTTACCGTGTTAAGGTGGGATTACATTTTCATTTTGCGCTTATGAATGTGCGTTTTTTACATTTGCAATGGTCATTTTTACGTTTAACTAACAT
Organism: Callyntrura sp. NNG-2020; assembly: GCA_027744055.1. Lineage (NCBI taxonomy): Eukaryota > Metazoa > Arthropoda > Collembola > Entomobryomorpha > Paronellidae > Callyntrura > Callyntrura sp. NNG-2020. The sequence continues at coordinate 4,989 of JAHZNE010002019.1, forward strand.
TTCATTACCTTACTCTAGTTAAACAAGAATAACGGCCCCGTCTGGACTATTTTGGCAATTGGAGGGGGTTCTAATAAGAGCAACTCGTCAGATTCTGAGGAAATTGACTCGACACCTTTAATGCGACTTCTTCCAGGAGAACGACTTGCTGGGGATGACGAACGTAACGCCCTACGGAGGGGTGGAAAAGTTGAATGTCAATTCTGCGAATATGCACTTCACTATCTTCAAGAATATTTAATCAACGAGAAAACCGAAGAGGAGATCAGAGATAGGGTGAACAGATTATGTTCAGATCTTGGTGGATTTGCGGATCAATGCAAAATGTTTGTTGATGAGTATGGGGACGCTTTAGTAACACTTTTGGCCCAAGAAGTTGATCCCAGCGAGGTAAGAAAATTTCACAAATAATACGAAATTTTCTAGGATAATGTTTTTCATTTTTTAAATAAAAACTCTGTACGTAGGTGTGCCCAAGGTTGAGACTGTGCCCAGTACCTGCTCCTGCTACTCCCGCATCCGTGACAGCAGTTGGACAACCAGTGCAAGATATTCTCCCAACCTGTGCACTTTGCACTTTTACGGTTGAAAAATTAATTGATTTAGTCGGCAAAAACATGACAAAAGTGTGTGAAGGCAAAATTTTGTTTTTAACTAGATTTTCCAAACTAAAACGTTCACAATTATTTTAATAATACTTGAAAAAATTTTAATTCACTTTTCCTTAGGAGTCCATCGATGCAGCAATGGAAAGTGTCTGCACACACGTACCTAATAGGATGGAGGAAAAATGTTTATCTTTTATGAAAAATTACGGCGATCAAGTGGCTGAAATGGTATTAATTTACGGAACTGCTCACGGAGTTTGTGCTGCCATTCATCTCTGTTTGCTCCAGCCAATACCTCCAACTCCCAACCGAATTGTGATTGAGTCTCAGTTACCCCTGGATCGCTATGTGCCTCAAACTGTAACACTTGACCGAGTTTCTCAAATTGAACCAATACAGGATGATTCGAGGAAATGTGTCATGTGTGAATTTGTTATTACCTCGTTGGAACAGCGACTCCAAGATAATGCTACTGAAGTATTGAACTTTCATTTAAAATATTTTTTAATCAAATATATGTTTGCATGTACATATACAGTATTGTTCATGACACATTTGATATTGATGTCCATCATGTCATAAATGTCTTTATTATCAATCACAGGAAGAAATCAAAGTGGAAGTAGAACATATTTGCACCTATTTACCTGCAACTGTGAAAGGAAAATGTCAATCATTTGTGGAAATCTATGGAGAACAAATCATTCAGTACTTATCACAGGAAATCGACCCATCCGAAATATGTCAGGAGATTCATCTGTGTCAGGAACAGAAGGCCGACGTTGAAACAATCAGGAATTTGAGAATGGATAGATGCGAGCTTTGTATGCTAGTTTCAGATTATTTGGGTAGCTTCGTTGAAGAAGAACAAGCAGACAAAAAAATCGACGAGCTAGCCGTGAAGACATGTGCCTTAATTCCAAAGTCATATCGCCAAGAGGTAGAGTTGATCCGTTTACTAGCAAAGGTATCAAGGTATAAATGTAATGGCTTAATTGTTGCAATATGTTTTTGTTTTTTAGTGTAACGCTATGATTGAGGACTACGGTGCTTACCTTCTTAACATATTAACTCAAGAGACAGACAAAGGAAAAGCTTGTGCTCAAATACAACTTTGTCCTAGTCTTCAAGGGCCTCCCCCTGAAGACAACAGCGTTGATACATTCGAATACTAAGATGAACTGACAATCAATTCCACAAAATTTTAAAGCTATTTACACCTCTCTTATGTTAATTACTGCAGCTTTTCAACTATTTTTTCGTTCTTGTAAGCATTTTAGTAGATTGTTTAATCTTGTTATCATTTTCGTTTGTTAGTCAATGAATTTTTAAGCCTATACTCAATTTATGTTTAGTTGTTATCATCAGTTGTCGGTTTATAATTATTCTGATTTGATATTACCATTTGGAACTTGGTTCCGCTGACATAATCGAAATGATTCGACTTAAAAGTTATTACAGATTATATGTGTAGTTTTCATATTAGTTATGCGCATTATATATGTCAAGTAAAAATACGAATTTATAGTTATTGTTATAATAAATTCTTTATCCGTAAAATTTTGATATTACTACACTAAAATGATAAATGGCAGCAAAAAACGTTCATTTTAACTACATTTCAGTGTCCCCCAATATTAGATCAAAAAATGATTTAGCTCGTTGCTAATTTTTTAATTGCATCTGCGTTCATCCTAAAATTATGCCATCCCTCGGTGATTGTAACATTCAAACCCCCATTCCTGTCGTAGAACTTCTTCGCGGGATTCCAGTCCAAAACTTCTAACTGCATTCTAGCACATTTCTCGTCTACAGCTATCTGTATAGAGGTAAAAATTCGAATACGTAACATTAATCTTAAATTTTGTCCTGATGAAGATTAGAGATTCTATTCGAAAGCTTGACAATAAAAAAATTCCTTTCAATTTTTCCACCAAACAATCCCGTGTTATCTTTCATTTAAAAAATGGACGGTGGATGGAGCTTATTAAAATACATAACATATTGGGAATCGATACTTTGGACTAAATTTTTTATTCGATCCACCTTCGCTAATTGTTTTACGAGTTTTGACCCCGCCCCTCCACCCCGAAGACGTTTCGTTACACAAAGATCTTCCAGGTGAAGTGTTTTTCCTTCGAATGCGGCGTATGAAAAAAAATACAGTGCATATCCAACAACACTGTTGGTAGCAACTAGTTCGTGAGTTTTTGTGTCATTTTCAGAAGGGAGTAACTCAGCCACAATACAGTGATAACATGGGGGATCCACATCAAAACCATCGCGCTCTAGTTCTAAAACAAAAGGAGAGAATCTCGAACAGTAAAAAACGGCAATAGCGTACAGAATTTGTTTCTTTTAAAACCAACAGCCTCAAAAGTCAATGTCACGATCAAGAGCAAAGACAATAAATAAGATTAAAATACGAGTTCCTATATATACTGTAATAGCTTCCTTTGTTCCAATTTGCGATTTTCTTATCTCTCACGATACGATGTAAAATAAACCTCTCTAACCTTTCGCCGATAACATAGGCAGGCCTCCCATATCTTGATGAATAGCAAGTTCTTCCTTCAACTCCATTATTGCGACGCAGTCTTCTCTTGTAGCTCTCCGAATCTGTACTTTATTTTGTGCTTCCTCCATTGTAGTTTGTTCTGTGACGATTTTGTGATAAATGAACTACTCTCTGCAAAATAATTATGGATTTCTTGGAATTTTGACTATGTATGAGTGTTTATATTGTAATAAATTGCCTTTTCTCGGGAAAATTACTCTGATCTACGCATTATTTAAGAAATTCTATATATCAAGCACATTGCCAGTGCCAGAAGAGAATTTAAGAATATGGTAGTCTGTTGTCTTATCAAAGGTGCATCAATCCTGTTAGCAATATACTTCACTGGGAGGATGATCCACAGATTGGATTGTACCATATGCTACTTGCTTTTCTTCATCCATCCATGCAGTAATCTTGTAGTTATGCCATGCCACACTCGACGATTACCAATGTGAAAAATGAAAACTAATAAGCACTCGAACAGTGGATCATTATCATTATGAAGGAGAATGATTGATGATATGTATGTAGCATGAACGTGCAAACCCTCATAGTTAGATATCTTAATTTATTAAAATAGGAGGCACGAGCTGCTAAAACTAAAGCACGGTTGACGGTAATTATTATAAAGCGATGCTGTAATGACATTAATATACACGGAAAGTATACTTTTTTTTTAAATGGAAACTTCACAAATAGAGTTGATTGAATTGCAGCTTTGAGTTGTTTATGTGAACAATTTTCTGTGTTCCACCAATATATTTGTGCTAAAACTATAGTCAGTTAAATCATTATAAGAGCAATTAAAATGCTTTTTTGGATTAGCAATATTTCTTATTTATTTCACTTCACCCGATCCATCAACTCTGACATTTGAGCAAGAGGAAAATATTGTCATGTCATATTCATACACCATGTATATCTCGGAGCGTTGCACGTTGCCCCAATACAAAATAGGCTACTCATTACGCTTGCCTATTATACAAGTAGTTTGTAGTAATAAGAGTGTATATAGAAATTTAAAATTAGTTGCCGGACGCATATAGCATGGTTATTTAGTACACATATCAATATATATCCTTTACAAAATTATATAGTCTCCTTGTTTATCTTTCTACAGAGGTAGTTAACAAGAGGAGTAAAAAGGGAATTATTGTCTGCCGCTTTGAATTATCACTTCCGCGTTGTTTCGTCGCACCACTTAAAACATACTATGCCCGTCTTATTTTTGTCACTAGTTTGTCTTCAATTCTACCAGCCATAGTGCAAGGATTTGGAGCCGTTTTCCGCTTTATTTTTGTTGGCTTTTGAAAAATGATCTCGGTTTAAAGATGGTGCAGTCAAGATGTACTTGACTTTTTCCACCTTGCACCGTGTCACCTGCTTTTATAGACAATTGACCATCTGCATTCAATATCCATTCGACGTGGTTATCCAGACCTTTTGGAACCGTAAATTTTCGCACGTACTGATGCATCTTGAAACCTCCGCCCTCCAGAGTCTCCTCATGAGTTCCGTAGACAGTGATAACATCACTCATAATTTTTACGGTTAGCTCTCTAGGACTAAATTCTGGTAGATCTGATAGCGTGACCTGTTTGGAAAGACAAAATTAACCCCTCACATATGTGCAACGCAACAATGAAGCGTAAAAGGATAGCTTGACTTGACTCGGCAAGCGTCTAAAAATGGAACATTTCCGGGATTGGGAGATTTTGGACGGTGTGCTGTGTTGTGGTGTACAGTTTTTTCACACTAACAAGTAAAGTAATGTCACAGTTGTATGAAAAAATGCATTAACCCTGAATTGGTCGTTGCAATATTGGCATTTCATATTTTGACTCGTTTCGTTCAACCGCACCTCACACCTCACCTAAACTTCCGAATATTTAATTACATACACAGGCGTCAGGTCAGCCAGTTATTAAAAGGAGCACACGTGACAATGCAACTACTCCGGCTCCTACTATGTACTCGTAAAGCCTTGGGGTCTCCTGCCTACTCTCGTGGCTTCTTTAAAAACTTGATCTAACATTGAGGGCAGTTTCACGTTACTTTTTAAGCATGCTCACCAGTAGTGTCATCCTCTACTCTACCCTACTTGTAAGTAGAATGATACAACTGCACTTGTGACTATATATTTTTTAATTTTTGTTTTGACGTATTTACAACTACAACTACAACAAACCAAGTGCACATTCCGTCTACTGCAATGGTTTTTGTCGCTCCTCCAAATCTCTGTTTTTTCGTAGAACTACTTCCTCAAACAGAAAGCAGTATGACGGGGGAAAGTGAGAATTCTGCTTAGAAGATGATCTCTGATTCATGGTATATATGTCTCCCAAGTTCAAGTTATATGGGCATGAAATAAATTGACATGTGTATAAGCATGTTCTTCATTTGATATTTTATGGCGAAAAATTCAATGCAAAATTGAAGAAAAGGTTTCTTGCGGTCGTTGAGGATTTATTGATCATTTTAAAGTTAATAATGATTCATCATGACAAAAAGTCAGTTAATAATGATAGCAGCACTGTCAATTCTGTGTACATATAAAGCATTGAATAAAGTTATAATTGACAATGACACCTTTCATAAAGTGTACCATTATGTGATGTATTATAGATATTAATTGTGAGTTTGATTTGATTTGACAATAGGGCTTTATACGAGTATATCAAATGCTGAGTATTTATTATAAATTAGTAGGTGCGACGATAACTGATCTCGTAATATGCTGTTTTTATATGGGCACGAGTGTAGAAAAGTCTTTAGCAAAGTAAATTATTGTTTTATCTACTTCTTTACCTCGAACTGATTCTTGTCTTTGTCGTAGTTAAGAGCCTCCGTCTGTTTTCCCGCGATGGCAGGATTTCCTTGGAAGAATGAATCCAACTCTGCTTGGCTCATTTCTTTGGTGGCCCTCAGGAGTCCTGCGCTGGTTGTCTCTGACTTGGATCCAGTGTCAACCAAAACTTTTCCGTCTTCAACGACTTTCTCCTTTTGACTCTGGCTTGCAATGCTGGCCTTCTCGGCAATGGTGTCAGCCTTGACAACTTGTCCATCCACAATTTTCTGTTCCGAGACCAAGCTGGCGTTGGAGGCCACACTGCTACTGGACTGCTTTACACTGGACTTGACTGAGCTATCGATGCCGGTTCCGTCGACCATTTCCATGCTGGACTGAGAAATTGATGACATTTTGGAAACTTGTTTGCTGCTGCTACTGCTTACGCTCGTGCTGCTGGAGGTGTTCTTGCCCGTGGAGCTAAGTGAGGTCCCAGATAGCATATCCTCCAAACCCAAGTCAACAGAACGTAAGGCACCCCCAACTTTGTCCGAGATGTTTGACATGGTGCTACGAGCAGACCCCATGAGGTCGTCCATTTCAGACGAGATATCACTAATGGCTGAGGACATTGTAGATGACATTTTAGAGGAAGACATGGAACTACTGGAGACTTTTCTGGAAGAGACGCTGCTGCTCTCTTTTACAGAGCTTGAGGAGATGGACGAAGATGAGATATCCATTGTTCTACGTTACTGCAATAAAGGAAATTAGTATAATGTCAACTTCAAATTGTCCCGGGGCAATGTGAGATACATGATAATTGAATATCGTCATCATTTGAGTGCTGGTAAAATTATCGTGAATTTAATCATGCATTTAGTTCTTGAAATATTAACACCTTTTCAAATATGAACTTACCCAAATGTGTTTAACCTTTAAAAATCCGACAAAGCTTCCTGAGCGCTGTATAAACACTGCGGTTCCAATCCCACTTTTAGACTGCAACTGCACCTCAACCGTTTGCACAACTGCCAGCAGTAAAGTGATATATAGGTGAGCTCCTGCGTTGATAGGAATTTCACAGAGAGACTACTATAAAAACCAAAAAGGGAAGAAGTCTTCAGTAGCTTTATCTTAACAGTACTTTGTACCTCGTAATTCAAGGAGAATGCTATTAAAATTTCAATGAAACCGATAGTCTGGTCTTGTTTTCAGATAACAATATATCCCCTCTTACAGCGTTAACACACTCACTTGGCTAATCTGTTGAAAGTTGATATGACTTGAACTGAAAGACAGATTCAAGACCAGGCCAGACAGAGTCGAATCGTTGCTCCAACGAAGATAGAAATAATTTCTCTTTGTGCAGAAACCTTTTTTAAAACAGCAGCTTTTAACGAGAATATTTTATCGCGACAGCCCGATCCTTTCTTTCTCGGTAGAAATTCCGAAGCGTTTTGTCGGCTCGTTTCTTTTGTTGAAGTGAATATAAGGTTTTTGGAACTGTGGCCAATTCTCCTTCTCACTCCAAATTTATATAAAGGAAAATCGCACCATTTGCACCGTTGTTCCTACTCCTGTAATAGCTGCAACGCACATTATTCTCGTTGCTTCCTACCATTATCATGCAAGGGCGTTGTGTTGTCGTTATACTACGTGCTAAAACAGATCGTACATTAGAAGCAGCGTCTATATACAATTGTAATGGCGAGGAGGAGGAGGATGGCGACCGTCTTAATGTTGTATGTGAAACCGGAATTTTTGGTTACACAATGCATTCCTTTCCTTACTTCAAGATATATTTGTGCACTTTGTGTATTACATTGTGACTTACATTACAACTTTAAAATTTCGTATTGGGTTAGAAAAGTCTAGAGCACTATTGTCTAAAGGAGAAGGGAGTGAGCGAGCGAAACAGTGATAACATCCATAACATCTTGAGGGCTTAGAGGTAACGTTGTAGTTGTACGCTTGTTTAAGTGTGTGAACAAGACATGACTTCACCATTTCATATCGTCATCGTCATACATAATTCACGCTGTTCCCCACACAGACGTTACGTTTCCTTCCTTCATTCCAAGCAAAACTCGACTTGCCATTTCAAATGAGTCATTTACATTCGTTGCCACTGAATTCTCTGTCGAGCGAGGATCACTAACTACCAAAATCCCTGCATCATCATCATCATCATTGTAATCCTAATAATTTTTCCACCAGGCCCAGTTGTTTTTGTTGGAGTCAACGAGAAAAACAAAAAGGAGATGTAAAAGGACAAAGTAAAATACGAAGATGCTGTTCTCCCCCGGCCGGTGTTAGTCACGAAATGAAAATGAACTGTATGACAAAACGAACTGTTTTGTTGTTTTGCCTAACGTTCAAAGTCATGCATGAGAAGCATAACAGTGTAAATTGTATTTTTGGAGACGACTCAACTCATTACATTACTAAACATTCTTTTCCTTTAATTTTTTTTTTACAAAAGCAAATATTCTTCAGACGAGAAGGTGTATATTTTATTTCTAATGTATACTCTATACACTTACTACAAATTTAATCGTTTCGATTTTATTGTGTGTGTATATGAAATATCAGAATAAACATGCATTTCTGTATAAAGAAAGAAAGCGGAGGTGGAGACGGATTATAATGGCTTGTTGTTGTGTATTGACTTGTTCGCCATAAAAAAAATAGCCTTTTAACCGTTTTCTCTCCTCTCATTTCTCTCTCTCTCTCGCATTTTACAATGCACCGATGAAACCATTTCTTTTCATAAACAAGTTAGGGTGACATTTGTTCATTATTTAAATGCACTCACCCCAACCTTCGGCCTACATGCGTGATATAAAAATCGTGAATTCCCATTTACTTCACATTATTTCTTCATTTTTTTCTGAATATTCCCCGGTTAATGACATTTTAAAAGTTTATAACGATCTCCACACACAATCTTTTTGAATCTGTTGTATCCCTGTTCAATTTTTCATCCTGGATCACCGAAAAATGGCAATGTACATGTTAGCTGTTAGGCTTTCTTCTTATCTAACACTGGTGTAAAAGAGGCTGAACATGTTGTAAATAAGTGAAATGACTGTGAATATATGTTCTAAATCAAGTTGTTCATCATATTTGTAGTTCATTTACACTCGCCAAATACCACACTATTATTATTGTCCTTAATATGGTTCTTGCCGATGACATGATGATATACTCATATCCTGCATAATTTTGTCTGTAGGGTTTAAAATTCACTATAATTTACTTTGCTACGGGATCCAAAAGTCGTTTTAAATTTTGTGCATATTGTATTATGTTACAATCTACGGCCCCCGCAATTTCTAGGAGTTTTATCCTTAAATTCGATAAATTGGACGCATTCATTTACAAGTGATTTTGGTGTGCGCTTTCGCTTCAATACCTGGTTTGATGACCCTTTCCCGAGGCGGAAAATAGTTTTCATTATCACTAAACTAGTAATAGTTTGTCTTTACCTTCAAACGATAAACATTTTTGTCTTCTCTCACGTACGCTCAACCTTTTACGAGCGATTTTGACCTTCAATGCAACACGGCGGTTTTATTCGGTCAACATGGTTCTCTGACTTCCTCGGAATATCAGGAACAGACACATGCATGACAAAACGTAGAAAATTTCCCACTCGCTCACATCAGCAGAAAACAAAGACAAATCGATCTTGCTGGGTCTCAGCAGACCGTTATATATATCTTATCTATATATATTAACCCAAAACCAAATTGTTTGTTGTCTTTCTTACTTTCTTTCTCTCTCAGTCAGTATACATACATACCATTAATTGTAGGGCGATGTGCAGGGCGTATCCTGGCATAAGTTACGTACGTGCTGACTCCTGACATGTTCCGCTGGCAGACAAGTTCTAGCTCTGGGTTTAAATAAATGGAAGCACCCCACGCGAAACAAAAAGTTTGCTCTTCAATTTATTGTGGCGACTCATTTACATAAAACACCACTAAAATCACGGCAGTCTCATCATTACCAAACACTAACCGATGATGATACATCGTCCTCCACAAAATAGCAAGATAGAGAGAGAAAGAAATAATGTAACCAGCGTAGGCGGACTCAGCATTTTAATTCATTTGAATCAAACCACCACAAAGTAAACATGTATTTTAATGTGCTTGCACACGAAACACAAAACCACGGATTTGTAACATCTGTACTAGTGGTCATTCATTACAGAGAACAATCATGAGCCAAAATGTGATGATGTCATTATTCTCGCACACCATCATAAAATGTGAAGGTGATGATGGCAAATGGAGTTAAAGCAAATGATGTTTGTAATAAGTTGAAAGAACTATTACTACCAATAAATTCGCTAGACAATAGCACGGTGATTGAAGTTTTGTACCGCGAATAATAAAAGTAGCAAAAATTGAAGTAAATGGGTCTTTCATCCCAGATAAAACAAGTCGGGTAACTGAATGATATTTCCAATAGTTGATAGTACACGTGTCAGCAAATTTATCATATGACTAACCTAAGATATCTGCACAGCGAATGTGCAGGATATGGTTAAAAATCTGAACGAACCAACTTAAACAAACAAAGCAGGCCAGAATGACAATACTGAGAAATTTTAATTAGCACGACGCTGGACTCAAATAACCGGTATAGATAGATGCTTGTTAAGGTAATCAATGCAGTTAGGATAATTCAAATCAGTACAAATTTGGAGTGTGAATTGCAAACAGTTTTTTTAAATTTTATTACTTGGGTGTTAAAAGGCACAGTATGTAATTGCAATGTAACAAGTATCACAGTACCCCAACATTACGTAAAGATAATATATGTTAACAACTTAAAAACTGATAACCTTATTGTTTCGAATTCGACAACTATAATCAAACATATTTTCACACACTAATTGCATATACTCAGCACCCATGAAACTTATGGCTTATTTTTGGTTATGTACAAGTAAGTACAGTTTTTGGTAGAAACGATTTAGACTATGTTGTGTTACCTAACTCAAGCTCATATAGAAACTTATATCTACATGAACTTTTGTATATAAATTCTAACTATCATTATGGTTTAAATAGTTTGACACATTACGTAGGCTTGCTTATATATTTATTAAATCAATATACGTAGTCTATTGCGAAATTCTCCTCTTTTCTCTGCTCAAATCTTGCAGTTTTTGTAGTAGCTACTGGACAGTTCTAAAGCTTTGTCTTCGGAATAGATTGGCATATACTCCAAAATATCTTTCGCTTTAACTCTATTAAATGTAACAGATCTGTGTACAAGACGGAATGAGTGGGGCGTGGGGATGTAAGGCTTGTCATTCAGCCAGTTTCTCCAAGACCGCGGTAGAATTTGAATCATGTAACTGACCGAGACAATCCAGCAAAGCATAAAGAATAGCGGAATTGGGATTTGAACTGTGGAAAAACCCTTGAGTGCCAAGAATGGTTTCATGAAATCGTAAAACGAGCCCGGTCTGGTGTCATCATTTATGTAAATCGCTTTTCCATCCAATTCCTGCCAATCCGCACAAGGTTCTTCACTTCTCACTTCTTCATTTAGTTTCATGGTGGCCAGAATGTGTCCCCAGGCAGCATTCCCTGTATAGACCAACAATATATCACATTGTTTGAAATATATAAACCTTAGTATACAATATTCAAGTGCAGACTTTCAGTCTTTTTCCGTTTTACTATAAAATAATAGCTCTTTTTCTTATACACGCACCAACATAAGTGGATTGAATGGCAGGTCCCGTTTGCATGGCCATTGGCTGAGGAAGAATTCCAAAAGACATTTTCGCCCATCGTAGCGCCTGTGGCACGTAGTATGGATCCTCCTCTCCGTATAACACAGTTGGTCGCAAAATCGCGGTTTTCAATTTTTTACCGTTTGTCATTTTCTGATTTCTTGAGCAGATAACCAGGGCTTCTGCTTGTGCTTTTGTAAACGCATAGTAGCCCATGAGAAACTTTTTCTCTTTCAAAGGCAGTTCCGTTTGATCTTCGTTGATGTCATTGAAATGTGAATCGTGTTTTATTACGGCATCGACTGAACTTGTTAAAATCAGTTTGGGAACATTCCATTGACGGGCTTTAAAAACAACGTTGGATGTACCTAATTCAATAAATTAAGCACAATTAGGCGTGCACTGCAAATATTTTATGGCCACTTGAACTTATATTATACTGTTTTTGAATTTACCAACAATATTTACACTGCGCATACGGTGTCGGTCAACAAAGTGCCGGACATCAACAACTGCAGCACTGTGAAAGAAAGATAAAGATGTCTGTCAGTTGCGGCAGATATATATGCCAAATCAAGATGTTCATTTACACTCGCCAAATATCACATTATTATTACGCCCGAATATTACCTATGAATTATGGTAGTCGCCCCATTCAGAGGTTCGTCAAGCTGGTCTTCGAAACTTATGTCACATTCATAATAAGTCAACGGGATTTTTTCCTCGTAATCTAACAATAAAAACGACATAAAATTACAATTTGCTCATATCTAATAATCATCTTTTAGTTCAACTTTAGCGAATTTTCGCTATAATGGCATTGCAAAATTCCATAGTCAACTAACCCAGTTGTTTCACAAAAGGTTTAATGTCCAACACTCTTATTTCACGGACACCCTCAGCTCTCTCATTCAACAGCCTGATGATATGCTGTCCCAGAAAACCACTTCCTCCTGCGTGACCAATAAAAAGGGGAATTGTACAGCATTTAAATTACAAAACTCTACCATGCCACAACTACTTAAAATTCATTTTCTATTCTTGTACCTGTTATTGCAATGACTTCATCAGGCCCTAACACGACCCTCTGATGAATTTTAGGTGCTAATGCCGGACTCAGACTCATCGTTATTCCCTTTCTTTTGTCACGCTGACTGTCATTTATAAAAAGAGACAATTTCAAATGCAAATTGTAACAAGACAGTTTTCCAACAATTTGATGGAATTAAGTTTAAAAATTAAAAAAATACCTTGTATGAAACCTTGCCGGTTCTTGTTTCCCCAATATCACAGCCCCGAATACGTGTTCTCCTGTAGAAAGTCGTTTAATAGCTGAACTGTAGCGCAATCCTGCCACTCTACAACTGAAAGGTAGGTCACCGTCCACGCGATGTAAATTCAAAGTTGCAACTGCAAGGCACGGCACGAGTGTATTTTTGCACTTTGCTTCACGCACTTATCATGCACTCTTGAATGTGATTAATTAGCCAGGAATTTTACGGCGTATAGCAGGAACTGCTGATTTTGACGATTTATTGGACTCCCCTGCTTCAAAACGCGCTCCTTATAGACTTTGCCTTTGTACTATATACCTTCAAATAGATATGTACACTGATCAAGCAAACAATGTGTGACAAATAGTTAATAGTGTGAGTGTAGAGGTGTGATCATGCAAAAAAACTACTTTACTCTCGTGCTGTTTTAGACAGTTGTCCGACACAGTACAGATCAACCCATTGTGATATGACGACAAAAAAATAGTTGAACTCTGGACTATGATTTCATGGGTACATGGACAAGCAAGCGCAGAAATGACAAAAAAATATTTAGTCAAATCCTCTCACGTCTCACAATTATAAGTCACGTCTAACTTATCAGTAGGACCCATCATCAACGATTATGATGGGGTTTTAGTATAATAACTCTTGTTATTTATTGTGTTGTCGCTGTTATCTACTAATTTTGTTGTTATTGTTAGTTTAACACTTATCAGTACTTCTCTTTTGTGCTGCCTGCTATTACGTGTGTAATGAGACAGAAGACAGCACAGTCCAACGCATAAGTAGGATGGGAAAAGAATGAAAATTCAATGTTGAAGAAGCTATGTGTGTATTGTGCTTAATGGAACTACCAAAATCCTTATAATATATTGACTTTGACTTAAAGCAAAAAGAAGTATTGTGAGTGTAATATTATGGATACGGAGTCGCGTCGTGTTTTTTTAAACGAAAGACTAAAAGCGGAGAGAATGTGTTGTTCTATAATAATGTATGGGATGGATATTAAGTAAACAAGATAAATCGGGGTGTAGGAAGAAATTTTTTTTATCATCTGCGACCTTTAATACTTTTTGTGTCAATAAAGATCCCCACGTGTGCACGGTACACGAAAACACAGATGAAAACAATTTTTCCAGGAGGAATATTCTGTAGTTACCCGCTGTAATTTTCACCAGAGATTGAAAGTTTGTTCGTTTTTACAAAGGAAAGCTGTGTTACAATAACTGAAAAATCCAATCGTAAGTCGTAATCTTGGTAAATTTTAAC
>JAHZNE010002020.1:0-17821 GCA_027744055.1 Callyntrura sp. NNG-2020
TATGCACTGTAACCCTTGACAAGTCAGTCAGATGGCGAAGGAGAAAGAGAGAGAGAGAGAGAAAGCTTCTGTCAAGCCATTTGTCAATATATGTTCCCTGCTCTGCTGTTTTGAGGGTGTTTATAGCAGCTAAAAACGGGAAAGAAAAACAGGATGTTTGACATTCTCGTTGGCCTGTCATTTTGCTATAATTCACAACGACATAACAATATCCTTCTCGTTGTTGTCGTCATCATCACAACGACAAGACAATCATTTCCTTCGATCCAGTCTCTTTCTCGCCGGAGATAAATGACAGGTCAACAAAAACAACAGTACTTCTGTCCTCTCTCTCTCTCGCTAACAACAGCAGCAATAGTCTGCCAGCCACTCACAACAATAAGCTTTTCCACTACAACCATATTAGACATGTATCACCGATTTTGTCTGCAAATCACACACTGCCAGAGAGAAAAAACGCACATGTACAATCCGCCCTTTCCACCGATTAGGTACACATCTATACTGTAGGGTACATTGCTCCGTAGGCCCTGTACTTGGTTAGGTCACGTAATTTTTTTTTATTTTTCCGCGTGAGTTGTCAAGAATGTGGAGAAAGTAGGTAAAAACGGGCCAAATAACGGATCCCGGAACAATTTTATTTTCAACAGTTTGAATATTCATGAGTAGAGGGAGTGAAGTGTAGACCGTAAGTATCCTGCTCAGTGATGCAGTTTTTTAGGGAACAGGACTGCGATTACTGTTAGTAGTAATGTAATGTACAGCATTAACGAGAGCATATTTTTTTTCTGATGACGGTGCATCCATCCTCTCATCTGAGAGGGAGAAATTTGTCAAGGAATATATAAATAGTCAATATAACATTATTTTGAGGAGGGGATGTGGGTGTGTTTCTGATGTACATTTTCCTCTGCCCATGAACACTCCCTGTATGTTCAAAGGGAGCTGTCTAGTATGTGCAGAGACAAAAGAGAAAGTGTTTGGCTGAGAAGAGCAGCGATGATGATGATGATTACGATGATAATGCTAATGTTCCGTAGTGGTAGTTGTAGTAGTAATCGCTGTAGTATGAACACACACACACACACAATCACTGATTGTGTGATGAAGATGCTATCAAGTGTGAGAATTGGAAGATTTGCTTGAATGAACATGATGAATACTCTGCCTCTCTCGAACTTGTACAACGACGTTGCCTCTGTGTGTGTGTGTGTGTCTTTCTCCCTTGCTTCCTGTCTCCGCATTTCTACCACCACCCCACCACCATATTTCCTTCGTGGATTCTTGATGATGATTCTTCGATAAATATAAAATATTAGCCGTGCACTCACCACCACTTTGATCCAGGGTAGTGTAGCAGGAGAGCCGCATCATCATCTTTTCTTTTAGCTATTGGCCGCAGCTGAGCAGTATTACAAAAATGTGCCTTTTTCTAGATTTTCTTTTTTTATACAAAAAAGATCCTTCTTTTCTTCTTTATTCTCTAACGAGAGGCACCACCAAAAGATAGGAAGACAGAGAAAGGGAGCGAGTCACAAAGTACTTGCACACTGGCTAGAAGATATCCGAATGCATTCGGTGCCCAATTTTTCCCTGTCCATTCTTTTCACTTGGGATCTTTCTCATCGCGACGCGGCATCATCATCAGCCGCGCATTGCTGACATTATGAGCACCTTTCTTTCTTAACAATAGCTTTGCTTCCTCTTATTACGTGCAAGCTTCTTTTCAGCGAGAAACGTGTGCTCCACTGTACTGTCCTTCGTTTCCCCTTCTTGTTTGAGTGAGTGAATGCTGTCATCATCAAGATGATGATGGAATGATAGGAAGACGATATGATGTTCATGTTGCATGTTGCCCACATTTTACCTCGGAGCAATATCTTTCAACGGAGGAGACGTACTGCGAGAAAAGAAAAAGTTGATGAGAGGACCACCATGAAATTCCACTTTTTTATGATTATCGTTATCATCTACATGATCATGGTCCATGGTCGACCTTTTTTCCGCAGGGAAGAAAAGGAAACTGAAAAGAAAGGGAAAATATGCTCTTTCTTTCTGTGTATTTCTCTCTGCCGTTTGCTTCCTTCTTTCTAATATATTTTCTACGACACATGTCATCCTCTTTTCTCGGACAACAGGAAAGAAAGAAGAATAAAAGGGGAACATACACATAATAGCAGCAAAGCCAGTTGTGTAGCCAGGGTCATCTTGTCCAGACCAATTGTACAGTTGCATGAATGAAATTTCTTTGGAAATAGTCAAACTAAAAAAATATGATGATGGGCCCGGCCAAAAGAGAGAGTGGTGCTTTCACTTTTCTCTCGTTAACATTTTTATACTTACAAAATAATCATTTCCCATTTTTTGGCACGGCATATACCCCGTCGTCTCTCACACGTGGATTCCCAGTAAAGAAAATAAACAAGCGGAAAGATTGATGTCTCGTTTCCCCATTTTTGATTACACTTTACACCGGTTATTATTCAAAAACCATTTGCTTTCCTGGAAAAAAGCAAACGTTTTCTGCAACGTACAAACTCCTTCATTTTATTTTACCCTCGTAAAACACCGAAAGAAGGATGTGCGTGCGACAATAATAATAATAATGTCGATGATGAGATTATTTCAAGGCAGATTTTTGCACACTTGAATAAACGCAGCGCTGATGGCTGTTTCCTCGTCCTCCGAGCAAAGAGAAAGACGGTAACAATAAAGATAATAATATTCTTTCCCCACTCTCTCCCTCTCTGTCTCTGGGTTCTTCTCGGAAAAAAGAAGGAAAAAAAACGATGATTTTGCCATTCGAAGCAATTTTTCCCAGCTGGCGTCACCCCGAATACGGCCGTGTCTATATGGGAATCCAATGCACGGCAGGATTTTTTTCTCATATTTTTAAAAGGGGTCATAATATCAAAGAATTATGTGTGTGTGCGCCAGTGTGTGTGTGGGGATACACACTCTCAAACAGTATCAATATAGGTTGCTACGTATATCAGGATTTGGATAATTTTATAGGTGAACACCAAATGTCTCTGTGTGTATGTTTGAGAAGAGAAGAGGCAGAGAGGGAGCAGGAGAAAGGGAGACCAACGACAGTAAAAAATGTTATTGTTATGATGAAGATGATACGATGATGATGACGATCAACTCAAACTGAGTATCTCCTTTTGCCTTTTGATCCTCACCCTTTTCGTTTTCCCAGGTTCGACTAGTGTGCATGTGGTGTGTGTTCTGAGTGTGCATATAATTTTGCAATTGAAACATAAAAAAAGGTCAGCACTATATGAAATGATGAGAGAGTGAGAGAGAGAGTCGGGTTCATAACGGTACGAGGGTGAGAGAATCGTTTCAAGATATTATTTTTCGTCTTCAAAATTCCAGATAATATGCAAGAGGAATGCAAGCAGCCACACGCAAAGTGAGTGAAATGATAGGGATCGGATCATTTACCACGTTTTAATAGACAGACAAAAAGCTTGAGAGGCGACGTAGTAGGTCGACATTGACATCTCTGCAAACGACAAAATGGTTTCCTACGGCGGTTCTTGGCCAAAGACGGGGAGAAAGTGAAAGCCATAAAAAGGCAATGTTTCAGGGGAAATGAGAGAAAGCTTTGTCAGCAGAGAGCAGCGGTGAAGTTGGTGGTGGGGCACATAAAGTCATAATAATGGGAGATGATGCGCTCCACTAAGTTTCGTCGCGTTAAGATGAACACATGGTTGCCGCCGTGATGCATATTATTACTAGGGATGCATGATGATATATAAAACGTTGATTGATAGTCCTTGTCAGCTTCCATCTCCGACGAGGAGGCTGATGCTGATGCTGATGCAATGATTATTTTTTTATATTGTTTTACCGTTGTTGTTGTTCTTGTTGCAGATGTGGATGGCCGGAATCCCGGTGTGGTGTCAGCTCATGATCCCCGGTCTCCGGTGAGTAGCAGGGATGATATCTCCAGTCCCATGTCGGCTGCCGCCACGTCAATCAAAGCTCGTTTAACGAGTTATCCTCATCATCATTTACCCCAAGTACTGTCCCTCGTAGCTTCCCTAGTGCTCCCAGCTTTTCTCACACGCACATCCGCCCCACCCCTGGCGTCGCTTGCCCCCCATCTGCACTACGTTATTGCACCGCTCGTCGTGCTTCTGTTTCGTGTCATCATCAGTTCTGTCGTCCCAGGGTGCCCCATGCACACTTTTCGTCGAAGTCACAATTCTTCTTCGGTAATAACATCCGTGATGAGAAGGTGACTCCACCTCCAATCAAAAGGGCAGCAACAACTACAACTACCAACACCACCACCACCACCACCAAATATATTGTAAGTCATTCATTTTCTTCGCAAGGCCCCTGTTTTTTAGACATCCCTTATTATTCACCAACTAATTTATCTGGGCCACCACAACGAGTATGGACCACTCACTCTTACCCACCCTGCCAAAACGTAACCGTACAACAATGACACAAGTTTATGTGAACATGAAATGGAAAGTGCAACACAAAACACAAAAAGGGACTTGAGGATTGGCATTGCAATGTGGCAAAGAAAATGCAGTTTGGGGCAAGAAGTATATCCCTTTGTGTATTCGGATGGCAAAAGACAGTGTCGTTTGTCATCATCATGAATATGGATGAACACGCGGAAGAGGGAACATTGAGGATAACATGTGAAAAGTTGGGAATCCTGGTAGACGAACGTATATCATAGTCATTTTGTATCTGTCTCGAGTCTGGAATCAGAGACGTTTGGGTGCTGGAAGTGTAGTAGGATAAAGGTAGCAAAATGATACATATCGTCCCGTTTCTCGTAGTACCTTCTCTTTTTCAGGAGTAGGCAAACAGACTAAAAGGAAACATGTACGCGGTGAAAAGGTCGCACAGGGAGATTTCCAACCACCTCTAATACGTTGGCGATACTTTGGGTGACACAATGTTATCAGCTTGGGTGACAAGAGTGCAACTTTCTCTAAGAGTTGAAGCGGGAGTAGGTAAAGTGCATACCAGTGAACCCGGCTCGCCAAAGGAAAAAGTTTTGTTTTAGTTTGAAGGATATGACACTTGAAGAAAAGAAAGTAATATGATAGACAATGGTGAATTGGGAGGGAGTTGTGTAATTTTTACAAAATCTGTAAAATTGTCAATACTGGCTGCATATACATTACAAGGAAAGTCCATTCAGGTACATATATGTTCACGAGGGGAATAGCCCGGGAGAGGTGAAATTTTATTTTAGGGCAGAAGTTGCTATTATGAATCTTTTTTACTGTTTATGTTACAGCGTTGAGCAAGGTATATATATAGAGAAGAACAGTTGTGGTCTCACTCACAGTCAGTCTTAATGAAGAGACGCAGATATGTTAGGGAGTTGATTATAAATGATTCTCTTTTCAACCATTGTACATTGCTGGTTATTGTGACCGTGCTTGATTGGTTTTATTTAGGGGAAACGCGGTGAAATTTTATTGTAAAATGTAAATGCTTTCCCATATATGTACTAGTGGTGATTACAAAATGACCTCAGAAATGAACTTATGGAATAAAACATCGACTGCACAATATTTTATGAGAATACTACTGTTGGGGGCTCAAAATCCTTGCGGGTGCTCAAGTCAATTATTTTTTGAAAAATTGGAGACGACCGAGTATTACGCAAACATTATAGCATAAATAACCTTAAATTCTACTCTACTTTTCAGTCAGTTGCAGTTCAATTTAGTCTTTTTTTGTCTTTGGACATATATAGGAATAGCATTTTGCATTGTATATGTGTTGAATAAAGTTTCTTATACATTCGATACCAAAAGACAAAATGTTTAAAACTATTCGTTAATCACAAATGAAAATTAAGGGACAATAAGTTAAAATTACATAAACATAAATGTAAGCACAAATCCAATTTTTGTTTAAGCACAATTCGGTTTGGTGCATTGGAAATACAGATTGCATACTTACAACGCGTAGATATTTTAAAAGTTTTCAGACGAAGATATTGTATTATGTTGTCTGCCGCATTACTTTTGATCTTGTTTGATTAGAGGAATGCAGTTCTTGCAAGGTTTCTGTTCCCCCAACAGTATAATATACAACACGAGTAACAACTAAATAGTGTTAATAAAATAACTGTATATAATCCTGTAGGCTAACTGATCCTTTAATATCAGGGTGCGGCCATTATTTAAGTTTTTCCGTGTTCAGAGATAAGCACTATGAATAAATCACAGCATCTTGCAATGGTTAAGGATGTGGGCTATCATAATCACTGCGCATAACAATGATTCGTGTTTGCCAGTCAAATCAAATATGACAACCAAACAATTGAGGCATCTTGTCTATATTTGCCAATGCTATTTTTGTTACACAAAACTTGCCGTGCGACAAGCTTAATAGTAGTACACACCTGAGTAGTTTTTAAGTTCAACCTTCAACCCATGCAATGTAGTAGAGTTCACGTACCTCTCTACAAATGACAACAAATGCCCCAGAACAATGTGGCCAGCACTCAGCCCAAAAAAGTAAGAACAAAATCGTCTGTGTTTGTACTGAACAAGCCCATATCAAATTTCAACACAAAGAAAAAGAATAAAAGCAACATAATAGCGTTACGCATAAACATTTTTACTCCAAACCCTCCCTACTACATAATAATATCTCCAAGTTATATTTACTACTACTACTACTACCATACTGTAAAAAAGCTGTAAGTGCACACAGTACACACGAAGTAGTACAACGTACAACGCCTTAGAATAGGGAAAAATATACAGTTAGCGAGTTGATATCACACACCTTATCGTGTCCTCCTGATGTAGCATTCCTAACTGGTCACCATAAAGCACAAATCCTAACCCGCAAAAATCTATTCATCATCCCCAAAATTCTCACTCTTCAAACTTGTCCTTCTTCATTCCAGTTTTTTAGCAGTGAAAGCAGGTTATACATCTTCAGGTTATAAATATAAAATTGTAAAAAAAATGCGGGAATACAGATTTGGTATGGATCAATCAAGCTCATCGTATAATTTATGTCACCATTTTGTTCGTCCATTAAAAAATATTTGACTCTTAACACTTTCCGCATTCAGTTCTAGAGTTGAAAAATTGACCAGTTTTGCTCCAGCAGGAAAAAATCACCCCCCCCCTTTACACAATACTTGCACCTATTTTAAACCGACTAGTTACCAAGTGGGAAAGTATTTTGCGTAGGATTACTACTTATGAAGTACTACTACTACATATAGGTTGACAACCATAACAACGTAATTTATAGTCAAATGAATATATCTACCGTAAAGTTTAAAACGTTAATGCTACAACAAAGCTGACGACAACAGTTATCTGCAAAAAAGTAGTTTTCACAGTTTGTATTAAAAATCAAAGGCTATTTATGTATAATGCTAAACGATGTTATTTCTTATATTAAAAAATACCCTCTACCAAAATAGAGAAAGAAGAGGCCATCAGGATCATTTATCAAAATCATCATCATTACTTATCATCATCATCACACACACACAGTAAAACACCTGCTCAATCTCATATTATATCACACGGTCATTACTACTACATTCTTATATCGTATATATTATAGACCGATACAGTTTAAGCAGACATAATATTAAGCTACCTACAATTCTGAGTATACAAAACGAAACGCGGGCAATTTTCATAATTGCTTCAAATTCCGCTAAGTTTTATTGGTCAAAGAAGTAATATAAGGAGTAATACAATAAGGGTAAGAGTAGATGCATTTGGGAAATGACATTTTTTGGATTTATCAAATTCCCGTGTAAAGCACTAATTGGTATGCAATAGAAGAGTGGTGCTGTTGTAACTAGAATAATATTGGCTACAGTTAAATAAACAATGAAAACGAACCAAAATAATAAAATGAATGATTTGCGCATCGTAGAGAGTGTATATTGTTTGTAAGCGGCAGAAAGAAGTGCAACACAAGTAGTAAAAAGTATTAAAAAAGTGGAAAAAGTTGGCTATTTGGCTGTTTCTATATTATAATTATATTATGGAAATTATCATTCATGTATGGAACTGACAAAAACCATTACCTGCATATATATTATAAATCATTTTCTGTAAAAAAAATAAGCCGAAGAAATAATTTATGCTTGGGGGTTTGAATTAACAACAAAGATATTATATGTAACCAAAAATGTTAATGTTTACGGGACTATTTTTAGGGACATTTTCATTATTTATGGTTGTTACTGTTGTGCTGCTTACGATTATAATTAAATTCAAGTAATTATTGAGAGTGGTGGTATCACAGATTATTTACGTACCCTTGTCGTAGTGCACCGTTGCACATAAATGCCAATAAATGTACGTAAGAAAGGATGTAACTAGAGTGACTTTGTCAATTTTTTTGCATGGTCCCCTTCTATACTAAAAATTTCCGCAAGGTGGGAGAGTCACTGTATGTAAATAACCATGAACGTCATTAACGAGTTAGTACGGATGATGTGTGTCTGAGATTAGTTAAACGAACAGTTAGGTGGCATATTTGCAATAACACAGCACAAACTATTGTACAATCAATTGTGTCAAGAATGGAAACTATTAGATTGTTGATACAGAACTAAATGTACTGCTGTAATTAAGAAAATTTGTGTATCTCGCCGCTTGCTCTGTACTGAAGTAATGTTTGAAAAAAATTACAAAAAACAGCAACGTCATATTATTATATACAGTTTATAAAGTGTAAATTCCATTACAATAATAATAATAATAATAATAATAACTATACATACTTACATAAGCAAAACAATTATTCCTTTGAAGTAAATAAAAAGAAAAAAGTGTTTTTGAATCAAAATTTTACTTGTGATGTACTCGTGTTATTGACATAATCACTACATTTTACGTCTGATGTAGTTCTATTTTAGCAGTTTATAGAACAACAGTTTATTGTAATTTGGAGGAGCATTGATGATGTAAAACATTTCAGGTTAAAAAAGGTGGAACTTTTCATTCGCAGGACATCAAACAGGTAAAATGTTAATAAAAAAATGTTTAAAATTTTACAGCGAGATATCCCAGAGACAAACAGTTGACTGCCTGCCAACCGAGTTTGCTGTAATAAAAAGAGCGAAAGAAGATTTTTTTCTGAAGCTCCCCTCTTTCTCGGGTCTCGCCCGCTTGTGTCTTTACTTCCCTGTTCCAACAAACAGTTGCCATTGTCAGATTAACCTGTTCACAAGGAACTTTTAAGCTGGTAGGGTTGACGATGTGTATTGGGAAATTCAATGGTAGCTGTTAGGTAGATGAGAATTCGAAACATGTGTGATAAGCAGGGTAACAAGGTGAGATGGAGGTGGACAAATTGCAAACATTGCTGAACTCTGAAAGTTTTTATTATTAACTTCAAAAGAAATGTCCACTACTGTCATGTCCTTTCCTTAACAGTTTCACTTGTCACACATGTAAGCTATCATGCCATACATTTGTTTTGCTGATTAGGAGGTGTACAGCAGGAGCAGGACGTAGTAGGTACGTAGCAATGAAGGATCAGGTTTTCAAGATTTGAACCCTATCCAGAATCTGAAAAGACGGAAGAAAGGGTGGAAAACTTTTGATGATGAAAATTGGAACTTTTCTGTGTAACAGAATTGAATGAAGGAAACGGTATGAAAGGGGGTATTTAAGTAAAGGAAAACGGCACGAGAGAAGGGGAAAACAAGTGTCAAATCTCTGTCACCATCAGGAATGGTGTCTGTCACTCTGCTTTACTTAGTTTTCTACCCATCTCGAGCTGAATAAACAGGGTACTGATTTGATGCCGGGGAAACCAGAGAGATATATTTACACGTCTAGTAGGGCATTGTGCGTGATTATAGTGAGTGTAGGTTTTCACGATTTTTTTCACTCAGCTCTCTGTGCATAACGATTTTATATCATTGTGGCAGTATTAACTAAATTGTAAGTGTATCGAATACTAGGTGAAAGTGTGTACAGTTTGAGAAAAAGAAATCTTTTTGGTTGGTGAAAGGATTGTGTTTTGCAATCTGTCTTTCCTTTGTCTCCCTGTCGTGCTGATGGCGATGACGTGTATGAGCCATTAGTACTCACTTCACTTTTCCATAAACTGGTAGCGTAACACGATATGGGAGAGTAGCAGCTGTATTTCAGTATGGGCAGTATCAATATGAAATAAAACCTTAACCTTGTCCCACTTAACCCTGCAATTTAAATATAATTAATATTAATTGTAGTAATAAAAATTCCCAAATTCAGTCTAATTATGCTGCATTCTCTATTTTATGGACAAACAGAAAAAGAAGGCATCATTATAACTTTCCTGTTATCATTTCACATAGCGACATCCCTCAATAAATATTGTGTTACTTGGAAAACAACAATTTATCTACTGTTTCTCCCATATTACTTTACACTGCACATCTTGCGTAGTTGTGCAGTGAGTCGCACATCCAAACCTGCCATTTACCTGCCTTCACCCCCTTTCACCTTGCACTTCCTCTTCCTAATGTACCCTAACACTCCATAACAATATCCTTTGCATGCACACAACTACAATAGAATAACCACAACTGCACACTTTCCTGCAAGAGAGTACACATCGTTTGAATGTCAAGCAAGGTCGTTCCCATTAACAGCGTCGTACGCACTCCTGTCTTTTGTACATATTCTCTTAAAAGTTATTACTATTACACTATGCGTCTGGGTAATAAACCTTGGTATGTCTCCATAATGTATCCCCCCTCTAAATTTACGACGTGCGAACCATTTCATTTGATCACAAACCAAAACACTTGCACCCCACACAAACCCCAGTAACACAACAACATTACAATCTAACATGGTTCTTTTTTTATTAACATATGACGCTAGGGGTCTTGGAAATTCTGCTACAATACCAGATTGAAAGCAAAAGTGAAAACTTTCTACGGGACAACTGCTACACTTGAGATCATTCACACTCTTAATTTTCTTTCTTCATAAGCCTTTTTGAGAAACTCGAGTTTCAACAACTTTCCCCAAAAATGCTAGCTCTTTCTTAACGCAATCAAGAAAAAACCACTGTGCACACACGCTTTCGGTGCGTACGAAACAAGACCTGATTTTCTTTATTAACAAACACCCGTTTCCACGCAACGACAACTTGAACAATAAACTGACAATATTACTTCTACGACTACGACAATGGTACAGGCAGCAGCTGAACACATTTTGAGAGTAAAAAGGCGGTATATGATTACATCGCCTTCTCTCCATCTCTTCATCTTCATCAACATCCCAGTACAGTCTCTGTGTTTCTTGTACGCTCCTTCTTTCCTTCAATACAACATACCTTCGTGGTTGGTACAACAATAAAAATAACTGTACAACCCAGGAAAATGACACCCGGCCCGGGTTGAGTTCCTCGTCCTGGCAACGATAATATAACAACGATGTTGGCGATAAAAGTGTACATGAAACTTTTCCTCGGCGTTTCCTTTCTTTCCGTCCTTCTCTTTACTTTCATCCCCGCAGTCTTCTACTACTTTTTTTCTAAAATTCACACCATCACTACCACCACCACCATCACTATATAGCTCCAACACCATCAAACATTATGTTTTCCCTATTCCCCGTAAAATTGTGGAAGGAATGGAAACAAAAGAAATGAATGAAGGGAAAAGGATGATGGTGGGAAAAACAGCAGCAAAAAAGACATCATCGTCATTATCATCCTTCTCTACTTTATCCTTAAAATGGAGATGAGATGAACAAGACCACGGGACACCTTAAATTACACCATCATTTGGGCTGCGAATGACCCTATAAAAATCCCTCCCTTTCTCTCCCTCTCTTTGCTACTTTCCTTTTTCTCCTTTTCTATTTTAACTGCATGCTTACATCATCAAAACTCGAAACAGGCGTTCTCCTACAAGCGTGCCTATCGAATGGTAACGGGTTTTACAAAAAAATGTAACCTGAGAAAAGAGTGCATAGTTTTACGGGCTTTTTTTCTCTCTGGTGTAGATAATACGAAAAAATGTCGGATGAGAAGAGTATGTCCTTCCTGAGTTTTTAGTTTCATTTCAAAAGTGAGTAATTAGAGCAGTTGTAATTTGCCTGCTGCAACGACATCATTACCGGTGGCTGAACAATGCGAGTATCGCTCTTTTTTAGGGGGTGACCTGTAAGAAATGTACTTACCGCAGCGCTACCGGTAGAAAAAAAAACAGAATTTTTTAATGAAGTCACAAAAAATTCCATGTAAGATTCATAGGCTCCTGTCATAGAAAAAGGAACCTGCCCGTTTTTATTTATCCCAACGACGACCGTGATGACTCACAAGTGCACAATATTTTTTTTAAAAGAACATTATTTCTACCGCGCTTTTGCCATTATTAGCAGAGGAGTAAAAGAGTACAAAAGTCAGTCAGGTTAAGGTTGTGTTCATTAATGCGATCCGACAGATTCTTTTCATTTGCTTCCTCTTCCTCGCTCCCTCTCCGTCTGCCCATTTCTCGAAAATAAATACGGGAGCGGAGTAACAAGGTACGTAATAAATAGACGATCATGCTTTGATGCACTTTTCTCCAGGATGCTTTTTTTCTCTTTCTCTCTCTTTCTTTATTTCCTCCACCGGTTGATGCCGCAGCGGACCCACTCATCTTTCCTCTCTCTCCCAAACCACTTTAATGGGAAGTGAGCAGGCAACAAGAACGTGTCAGGGCAATAGTAGTGTACGAATTACTCAGTTGACTCACTTTGTCTAAAAAAAAATGTGTATACGGAGGAATCTTGCCCTCTTCTTGTTCGTTATTTCGTCTGTAAGTAAGTCAGTTTCCATTTGCGCCAACTTGAGCAGGCAGAGTGACATACAGGAGGAGTGACAAGACACGTTTGCCTGGATAGACGCGGACGACGAGCATTTTTTTCTCGAGGAGAAGGCAACATCTTGTAGAGAGGAGCAAAGAGGGAAAAGTGAAGAAAACAACATGTTTGTCTAATGGACTTGCTCCAACAAACTCCTTCAAAAAAGATCAGGAGGACTGTTACCGTGTTATTTTGTTCCAGTCATAAGAAACCTTGTTTGGAAGCTTTGACGGTGGTAATATATTTATACAAACTAGAATAGCTGGCCTAACTGATTCACGCTCTGTAAACGTCGTCGTCATCATTTTTTTCTACCTCTTTTTAATACAGCAAAAAAATGATGAAAATATTTTGTACTTTCCCTGTAAGAGAAAGTCACCCTGAACTGGTACACACAAACATTCTCCCAATTTTACTTCACCTTTTTTCCCTTCGTCATTCCCTCCTCCATTCACTCTTGTGACTTGCAGTCAATTTGGGAGGAACAACAGGCATAAATGAGAGTCCTGATGGCAGACATGCATGGCATCACGGCATCAACTCATCCACATCCCCCACCCATCACGCTCCGCTACTCCACTTTCTCTTTTCAAAACAACACACAGGCAGTTGTCTTTCTGAGAACGAGACGCTCCCACAAACAGAAAGCCACATTCAAAAGGTTTTGCTCACTCTTCGTCTTCTTTTCCATCTTTCTCGTTCCCTCCATAAAAAATAGATAAACCCACAGAGATACTTGCCCCTGCTCTTCTTCTTCTTCATCTCTGTTTCCTACAAGCCCGGGTAAGTACGCAGAAGAAATGCAAAAGAAAAGTTGAAAAGGAAACCTAAGAGAAAACCTCTCGCTCTCTCCGTGGAAGCAACAAGCAAATCATTATTTTGCACAAACCCATAAATACCCCAACCATCTTTTACCGCCATTTCTTTATCGCTTTGCTGGAGAAAAATATAAAAATAAACTACTATACACAGCGCAAGTGTTCAGACTAGACATGTGTGAGCCTGTGTGTATCGCCATGTATTTTTTTTCTAGTGCTTATTTATTTATACCATATGTTCTGTTTGTGAGGAACGATGTTGCTATCATTGACGGCGATGATGATGCTTCACTTTTGTAAGTTGTTTGAGGGAAAAACCACATTCTCCTTTCTCTTTTCCTTCTATTCTCTTCCTTTCTCTCTCTCCTCTGTCTGAAGTGGTTTCCCCTTTCAAATCAAGTGCATCACTATTTTCCTCTCCATTTTTGCCTCCTTCTCTCTCTCCCCATCAGTCTGTCAAATAAATACACAAGAAAACACACTCCTGCCGTCGTCCGATCACCGATGCATATCTGAAGTGGCCGGGAGAGGAGAAAAGTGACAAGCATCTTTGATCATCACGATCGTCCTCCTCCTCTCTTGTTTCTCTTGATAGTAGCAGGGTTTACCCCATCAAGAAAAAAAGTAGCAACCGATGATGATACCACCTTAAAACATATCTCTTTCAAGAACATTTTCAATGAAAACAACCACCAGCACCACACCACCACCACTACCATGATCATCAAACTGATCATCATTGACTCTTTTTCCCTTTTATTCCCATTTCACCTTTGTATCTCAACAAACATCTACAAAACCAGTCTCTATTCTTCATTTCCCCCATTATTTCCACTACGTTCCAAACAACGTCTCACCTTTACTACGATCAGCTTTTTTTCTCCTTTTCCTTCCCCACCATTATCATCATTTTTATCAGGAGGGCAAGTTAACTGTTTCCCCGTTATCCATTTTCTTGCCTTTTCTCCTGTGTAGACCCGAGTATCTGCCAGTACCTTTGTGTGCTTCCTATAATTTTTTTCACTGATGTTCTGTGTTCGCCTTTCATGGAGTCACTCTGCTTTTATTGTGATTTTTTCAGCCCATTTCCTCCATCCATTCAAATTTGCAACAGTACGTACACCCCCATATATAAGTAGGGCTGCGAACAACTACCCAGCATGAGAGGAAACAGCAGATTTGAATTACACGGCAATTTTCCAGGACGATGATGACTACGATGATGTGATGTCCCACATAAAATTGACAAATGGCACGGGGTAGAAAAATTACTGACCGTATTTTCTATTGCAGTATTCTGTGCACAGCCAAACTCGCCTCCTGCTGTCATCATTACCCCTGATGATGATCAGCGTCAGCATCTCGGGCCTGAGAAGCAGAGCACCGGAGGACGATGATGGGATGTGGGAAAATAAATAAATAATAAATACGTCCGTTCCTCCGATTTTGGGGTACCTCCTCAAAACATAGATTATTCGAGAAACTGGGAGCACAACTAGGGAAGCAGTGTAAGCCCAGAGCAAGGCATAGTGTATACCAGTAGAGACGATAATCATCATCATAACGTCGACGACGCCAACGAAGAGAATGATTTCACTATCAAAATAGATGGTGTGCTCCTGATGATGACGACGATTATGTATGTACATACATGCATGGGGTGCAGGGTGTGGAAAACGCTACAAATCGCAAACTTTCTCGGGTCTCTCGACAGACCATTCATTATTGTAGTCACCCGGACAACAACAACAACGACGAGAAAAAGATATTGCCATTATTATTATATAAAGAATGGAGAGAGAGAGAGAGAGAGAAAGTAGTTTTCTCTAGAAGCTGTGTGCTCCAACTGCTGTGGCGTTTTTAAAAAATAAATACGCAGGCAAAAAGGGGGACGAGTTTCATAGCCATAAATATATGCATGCACACACGTCCGTACGAACGAAGCTCAACTTGAAGCGTACATTGGTCGTCTTTGTGTGGGAGAGAAAGTGTAGCTTATTTTATGAGTTTTTTCTCCATGAGGTGGTGGCTGCCGTAAAGCAGAGGGAGAGCGGGGGAGGGGGAGAGAGAGCCATTGTTAAGATGTTGTTGATGATGATGACTATGACGACGATAATAATGGGCATTGTACAGTTTATAGGGATGTGCAGAGGTACAGAATATTGTGGAGTATTATTTCATGGCAGAGTAATAGCATAATAATAATGTAGTTGTAGTTCAGCAAGAGAGAGAGAGAGAGGTACGGCCAGCACTCTGTATAGCAGTATTGTTGGTAGGAGTATTTATGTATGCCCAGCCAAGTTAGCAAGGAGTTCGCAGTAGAGAAGAGGAAGAAGTGAAGGCAAGAAAGACGCAATAAGCAATGGTCACATCCCCAAAGAGCCCAACATCAGATGTTTACCAGAAATAATGTCCTTCTATTTTATTGTCCTTGTCTCCAGTTACTTTCTCCCTGCATGACTGCCTGCCTTTCTCCCCAGTGGAGAAAAAGAGAGATACAACAGCTTTCTCTTTTCTTCGTTACTGATTCTTGTTGCTTTTTCCCTGCTGCTGCTGCTCCTACAACAACTACTACAAGTAAAGCTCACAAACAATATGTTTGTCTCTCTTGGATAGCACCAGAAAGGAAGAGACAGGAACCATTCATTCCCGCATATGTATTCATACTTTTCAGTCACTTACTGGCCCATTCTTTGGCATCAGCACAGGAGGAGAACAAAGATGATGATGATAACGACGTTATTATTATTATTATTATTATTATTATTTTCCTTTTGCCATTCTTAAATTTCATTATACTATACATAGCGGACGTAGCGGTTCCCGGTGTGGCGCACAACATTGTTATTATTATGCATTACTATTATTGCATTGAATGTAGAGTCTATGCTCTTTTGTGGGCATTTCCTCGTGTTCGCTTATTCGGGGTAACGGGCAGCAGGCAAGAAACCTACAATACCAGCAGTATCAACGCAAAGAATGGGAAGACGACTCATAAGGGAAAGAGGGAGCACTTACTCTTCCTGTTTCTTTTATATTATCTCATTCTCAGAGCCATTGTGATAATCATCAGTGAGTACACACAGGAATATCACTAAAACCCGCTACCATCTTAAATTTAGCGCATTTATGCATACTAATGAAACTTTTATACGATTATAAATATAAGAATGCCTCAATGTCACTGAATAAACGCCCAACTTTAATCCACATTTAAAAAATAAACTTCGATTTTAAAATATTAACTAGGTGTGTCCTTGTACGCTGACGACGAAAGCACCGGTTGAAAGTCATGACACTAGAATGAAGGGATTTTTGCTAAAAAAAATTGTCTAGAATTGCCCATTTTCACTGATAGTATCATTTAGCGCATATCATATAGCACGTGTAGGTCTTTTAGGCATTGAAATACATTTTGAGAGCGATAACAACACGCAACTGCACGTACATGTGCCGTTTTCTCGGGAAAATGCAAAAAGAAAAGGAAAGAAAAGCAAGGAGTAGCAGCAACAGCAGCCCAAACAGCGTATATATTTTTTAAGTGGCAGGAGAGGCTCAGGCTGGAGCACTGGCATAAAGGAAGACAGCTGCTATCTCGAAAACGGAATCCACATGGGCTCCCAGGCACACGGAAACCATACAAGGCAACCCCAAAGAGAGAGAGAGAGGAAAGAGGGCCAAGCTGGTAAGGAGGAAAATATGCTGATGGAGGAGTTGTTTCTTTCTCTCTCCACCGACCCAAGACCAAAAAAGAAAGCAGCAGGGGCTTCTATCATCATTGCCCGCCGCATCACCACACAAAATATATTTTACTCGCTGCTATATTAACCACATATTGAACTATAAAATGCCATGTGTGCTTCGGCTCCGACAAGGACACAGAAAATAGGGAGGAATACAGCATATATCCCGCGAAAGATTCTCATTTTCCCATTTTTTCTGTATATCTCTTCCTGATTACCACTACTTCATGCCCTCGTCATTACCATGCAGTTTTCTGTCGGGGATACACCGTACAGCAAGGTGACCAGACAACGGCAAATGACGACGTCGACTGTCCTACTCTTTCTTGGTGCTGTTAGTCCGTGGTTTTCACACTAACTGCTGTCATACTTTCTGTGATGTGTAAATCAAGCCTCCCTGCTGTTGCTGTGATGTCGT
>JAHZNE010002021.1:0-10394 GCA_027744055.1 Callyntrura sp. NNG-2020
CAAAACAATTCTCATGATCCTGGTATCATTAGAACCGCAACATAATGGGCTTTTGTAATAAGGTTTACAAGCTTCGACAAATTGAGTCTGTATTTAGTTAATTGCAATTAACTTGCAAAATTAAGCAAAAAAGTTAGAATCTTCAATATCAAAATAGAGAAAATAAGAGTTTAAAAGCAAAAACTGCATACCTCGAACACATGCTGATATTAGAAATGTTATCAGTGATTTAAAAAATTTATAACGGTTTGTAACGGTTTTTAAATCAGCTATTTTAAAACGCAGTTTTCTGTCGTCAGTGTCTTCCTTAAAGTGATATGCACTTATATGAAGTCGGTTTTATTTTAGCACATAAATAGATACGTTCCATTAAACTTTTTTTTAAATGTTAGCTGTTAGTTAATTATAGTTAAGCAACTATATTAATGATTTTTGCAAAAAAAAAACAAATATTAGGTTATCGGTGTAAATAGAATCACAGGGAAAAGACAAATAAGCCGAAGCTATGTTTAATAGTGATGTCAGTAAAATGCAACTAATTAATTGGTTATTTTTTTGTTGTATCAATTTATGTTATTCGAATTGCAAGAAATGTGTTTATTGGCAATAAACTAATATTTCTTTTACACTCATAGTTGACATCAACAGTTGAGTTTTTGGCGCCAACATGTTACATGTTAAGTATATATACACCTTAGAACCCCAAAACTTTATATTTAAATATCTCGCGAGTCCAGCCCACTCCCGTTCTAAAACTTTTTCTACACTGTTCATAACAGTCTTTTCAATCATCACAGCCGAACAAATTCTGCGCCAGCTGCGCCGATTCATACCCTAAAATACCCTATTTTAAAATTCAAAACTGGCGCCATTCCTTACGGATTACTTAAAAATACACCCATTTGGTACATTGGGACAGTCTGGTATGCTCTATTTAATGCACTACTCATATTTTACTTAAAGTGTCAAATGTACCCCGGTAGTCAAGTTGGTAGTAAAGGTCAAATGTCAACTATATGTATATCATTGGAATCCCCTTGCATCAGCTTCTCGAAGATATATACATGTATGTGCTACAAATCACTTATTAATATGTTGGAATTTTCCCCATCTGCTTATATCTGTCATCTGTGTGCGTTTCTTATTTCCACATGTTTTTTTTATTTTAAAAATTTAAATGTAGCAATTAATGTTTTTGGAAACTGGCTATATTTATATTTTGAAATTGTAATTTTTCTAACTGTTCTAGATACATTGGATAAAATTTAATGATTTATCTCTTTCTTCGTTTCTTATATTTTCAAGAAAATATTTGACTGCAATATTTTGTACCAATTGCTTTGTTCACATTGAAGACAACAAATTCTATTTTGATAAAATTGAAATTTTGTTCTAATTTGCTCTGGAATTGCCGTCAGTTTGACGGCGGGTTTTCTAGTTATTATTATTAAGAGAAATAAATAAAAATCCGGAAATGAGGTTGGGGGCCAGGGGATTTCCTTTTCTCGGTCTGCCTTTGATTTTCTCCAGAAATCTTCTCACTATCCCCCACCGTCGTCCCGTAATCATTACTATTATGAGACAAATGTCTCATCTTGGTTTTACGTTGTCCGTCCGTCTGCCCGTCCGCGCGATATCTCCAGAACGGATAGGAATTTTGAAATTCTGTTTTCGGGAGGTTATAGGGAATTACCCTCGCATGCGAACCTCCCCTTTTGGAGACTTATGTCAAACCGAAAGTGGGTTAGAAGGTCAAAGGTCAATTTTTTTAAATGAGACCCAGAGCTCAAAGTTTGTGGAATGATACATTAACTCATGCTTATCATAAATACTGAGTTTGGTGCTTATCGGTCAGAGGGTTAAGGCACCAGGAGGTGGTCAAAGGTCTCCATGAACAGGTAGCGATTTCTCCGGAACTAATAAGAATTTTGACATTCTGTTTTCTGGAATCAATAGTGGGTCACAGCCTCTTAATAAATTCATACTTTGGGGGGTCAGGTCGGACTTGGAAGTGGGTCAAAAGGTCAAAAGTCAGATTCTTTAAAATATGACTCGAGGCTCAAAATTGGTAGAATGATACATTAGATCATGCTTATCCAGAATACCTAATTTGGTGCTTATCGACGAAAGGGTTAAGGAGCAAAAGCCTGTCAAAGGTCAACTCAAACAAGTGACCTTTACTCAGGAACTAATAAGAATTTTGACCTTTTGTTTTTTGGGTTCAATAGCGTCGGAAAGGCTCTTGATAAACGTCTACTTTGGGGGTCAGGTCAAACCGAAAGTGGAACAAAAGGTCACAGGTGAATCTTTTTTAAATAAGACCCGGGGCTCAAAATTGGTAGAATGATACATTGGATCATGCTTATCAAGAATACAGAGTATAAAGCTTATCGGTCAAAGGGTTAAGGAGCAAGGGAAGGTCAAAGGTCAGCACGAACAATTGGCCTTATCTCAGGAACTAATAGGAATTTGAACATTTTGTTTTCTGGAAACAATAGTGGGTCAAGGACTCTTGATTAGCTCATAATTTGGGGTGTCAGGTCAAACCATAGGCGGGCCAAAAGGACAAAGTACAATTTTTTATAAAGACCCGGGTCTCGAAATTTGTTGTAAAATTAATTAGATTATGCTTATCGAGAATTCAGAGTTTAGTGTATATCGGTCAAAAGGTTTACGCGCTATAGGAGGTGAAGGGTCATCATAGATTGTTAGACCTTTACACCCCTCTGGTCACTCAATCTATCCCCGTTGTGTAATCTTTAAGATCGATTTTGTTAATTCTGCGTTACTTCGTCTCATATTTAAGTCCGGGTTTATTATTAATGCAGAGAGTAGAATCTCCAAAAACTCCGTGCTCGACTTGCTTAAAATTTTCCCATTTCCCTGTAGTTCTCGTATACACGAAGGAAGAGGCAAGAAAGTGTGAAATATAAGCTGTAACTTTATGTACGTCTGCGTATTTATAGATTGGTAGATTTAAAGAAGCTTGAATGCTCGACGACGACGACGACGATGATGATGCTTTCCAGGTTGGTTAGTGTGTGTGCGTGCGTGCCCAGCTTTCAGAAATCTCTTACTTGCTTCGATGACCGATTTTCATTCTCATCGACTTCGTCGTCATCAATCTGCCCGTTTTCCACTTCAGCACAGCAGAGAGAGAAAAAGAGAAAAGCAGGCAGCAACAAATGTACTCGCTTGTTGAAATAAGCGCACTGGAATGGAGAATAGAAATATGAGAATATGTGCGAGAGAGCGGTTTTGATAAATCATTTTCTTTCCATCTCCCTCTCTTTTCACTCCTGCATTTTTTCACCTTCTCTGTCGTCATCAACGCCTGCCCATTTCTGAATAAATAGTCCTCCTCCTTCCCAATATACGGGAGGGTGCAATGCCGTTGAAACCTTACACGACCAGAGCGACATCGACAGAAAACTCAAAAGAGAGAGAGAGAGAGAGAGAGAGTGACGGGGAAAGAGTTTAATTTTAAAGGTACACAGATGTGAGAGAGGGTGAGGGTGGGGAAACCAGAAGAACGTGTAGCATGCGACCTTCTTATTTTTCTACTTCTCCTGTTTCCTGCGTTCGTTTCCATTATTATCATTTCGGATAAAGAATTCACACACGAATGTCGGAGAGAAAATTTGATGAAAGGATTATGTAAAATGTAAGAGAGAGAGAACGGAAGAACCAACAAAGGGAGAGAATCTCAACGACGAAGTGGTGGAGAAATTTACCCGATTATGCTTTATTTTTCGTGTTACTTTAAGCAAAGTAAATGAATTTTATTTCTGTCCGATGACATGTCCGTTATTTTGAAGGTATTAACAAACTGGGAGTTAGGAGAATAGGTGCATGTAAAATGCACCAAAACTTCGTTGCTTTTTGGCACTACTAGAAGCGCAGAGAAAGAGGGGGAAGCGAGAGAGCGGCTGCTGGTGCCTGTCAAGTCAAAATGTTGTTGTGGTGGTGTTTTGTTGATCGCCTTGGAAATCAGTCAACGAAGAAAGGATGGAAACGAGCATGGTTCTCCAGCTTAAGACACATTTTGAGTAAGTGAACACGGAAGATAGAGAAGGAGGCATGATGTGTGAGTGTGTGTACGAGATTTACAACAAGCAGCCAAACACTCACTCAGAGCAGAGGAGCCAGATATTTTTTGGCGAGTGGTGGTGGCGGTGGCAAAAGACTTTTCAAGAGAGACGGATACAAAATGGAGTGTATGCTCAAGTGTGATCCGAACATGAGAAGAGTGAGCGTCATTATGATCTGCCTGTTAAAAATCCACACAGACTCTTTCTCCCTAAAAACATTCCCAATACATCACAGACGCAGACTCAGGTAAAACCCAGGGATTTTGGGTAAAACCCGAACCGTTTCAGATAAAAGCGGGTTTTATGAAGATAAAATTCCTATATACCTGTAGTTTTTGGGCAGCTGAAGTATTTTTATCTTTACATGAGGATTTTTGCCGTTTTTAATTTTGTGTATAGCACAAAACTTCCGGTCGTGTTCCCTACCCACGGTTTTCTTCATCTTGTAATTTTCTGACGGTTTTGCCGAAGAGTATGTGCGTGCAACGTTGCAGCTCTGATTTAAAATATGGGAGGCAGGTAGAACCCCAAATGCCGTCGTTTGTAACGATGGTGTAGGATGGTGATAAGAAAGGCGAGGGAGAAATTTTGTGTGTTCATTCACTCAAAATAAATACACTGACAGGAAGGATGAAAAACATTAACTTCGGGTCTCTGACTAAATAGAGGAAACTTGAACGTACAAGTTTGAGTACACAAGAAATGAAAGCTTTCATCGTTACTCCCATTCCCCCATCTCCTCTGCTGCTTCCACTTTTATTCTTTCGCACTCTTCTACCTGTCATTTATATCGACAGCAATCTTTCCTTCGTTCGCTCGCCACCACTTATTCTCAATTACTCTAGCAGCATTATTTTTATTATCGTTCCTGCCACCGGAAAAAAGATGAAAAACACAAGGAAACTCCAACACACGCATGCATCGTCACTTTGTCATCTGGCGCTAGGACCAGAGCATTGATTTTTTCTATAAATAAAAATGAACATGAACGGAAATGGGTGCACAGAACTGTGACAGCAAAAATTGCGAATAACGAGAACGCCACTTTGGTTCGTTTTTCTGATTATATTTTCCCGGACAAAAGACAACAGGTATAATATGATCAGCGTCTCAAAATGGCTTCACCTAACACTGACAAACCTGACACGTAGAATGCGAATGGCAGACAACCCTTTTTCGAACTGGAACACGATCAATGATGGTTTAAATAAAGAAGGGTGAGTGTGCTTTATCGTATAGTTATTTAAATTTTGGTAAAATTAGTCATGAGAAAATTTGCAAAAATATTTCCCTCTAGACACCCGTGGACAAAGTTTCTCTTAGACTCTTTGAAAGACAACTGGTTTGAAAAAAAGAAACACGTTTTCTCCCCGTTTTTTCTATCTTGTCGTCACGCGTTCCATTTCATGTTACTGTAGCCAACGAGAAAAACGTGTAAAACAGCGGAAAGTGTGAAGTATAAGGTGTAGTTGCGAGAAAACAAGGCTTGCGGTACCTTACCATGGTTATCACCAGACCTTAAAACTAGGTGAAAAGAAATGAAGGTAATGTGCGCCTATTTATTATGTATGCCCTAAAAATAGTCAAATAGGCAAGAAAATATGCCATAAAAATCTTCTAAGGCTTTATAAATGTACAATATTTACTCAAATATACCATAAGGGACTTCAATTCAATTAGTGTTGCTCAAATGTTGTTCAAATTCATCTCGTAATGACAAACGACGTCATGTTATAGGTTCGTTATAGTAAAACTTTGTCGTCTAGCCGATAACATACCTTTCTCCATAATAAAACTGCTCTCAATTTTCCCCATTGCAGATGGACTAAAAGACCAGAAGTAAACGTATCATCTCTATTAATATTTGCAGCATTTTTGCACATCTATCTATCTATATGATTAATACTGGTGGCGAGAATCTGGTGTACGGCTATCTACTTTTTTCTACTTCTGTAGAAGGATGATTAGGGTGTCATTCGACGCCTAACCGATAGGGCTTTGGCAATGGGGGTAAGCGATTTTAAAATCATAATAACATCGCATAATATTGAGGGTCAAATGTCATTTTTTTGTGATTTTTGCAGTTTCACCGAACAGATTGTCTTCTAATGTTACATTTTCTACCCAGTGTGTATGAAAAACGGTATTAACGCTAAAAGTTATTATTTTGAAAGGGGGGGGGGTGTGATAAGGCGGAGCCGGAGACGGAACTAACACACCGCCTGAAGTTTACCTGCGAATTTTAACCCAGTGTGGAGGTACCGATTTCCGGTATTTTATTATAAAATGCAAATTTATGTAAAACTGCACTAATACATGCCTGACTATGAGATTTTGCACAAAAATTCTAAAATTGGTGAAAATAAATGCCTCTAAACCGGCTTATTTTCTGCAATACTTTTTTTTAAATAGTAAATACTAAATGTTAAATTGCTTTTTTGTATTTAAATAAATGTATTTCGGAAATACAATGGAATTTTGAGTTGGAATTAAATACAATGTGAAATACATTTTTCAGATCTGTATTTAAATGAAAGTACTGAAATACTTTCATTTTAATACATTATGGATTCGAAATACGTGAAATTGTAATTGTGCCATCGACTTCAACTCTAACAAACGTTTAGAATTCAGTTACTTAAAATCCGATGTCACACGGATCAATATTTGGGAGTAAAACGGTGTTAGAATTTATATTCAAAATGGTGTTTTAGTGGGGCTGAGTTCACAAATAATTATCTGTCAAAATCTGATTACATAGATCAAACCAGAATTTTATTAAACATGTTAGTTAGTTATTGAGTTCTCGTTGAATATTTATCTAAGCCAAACTTACTCATCCTGAGGGAAATTATTGATTCGTTTGATGAAGTGGACAAGACAGTACATATATAATGTACAGTCGGATATGTGCCGCTTGATGATGATGACAATGATGTTTGTGCATCATATTTATGTAGGTTATCTAAGATGCACTCAGCACACTGGCTTTTACTTGTCTAGAGTTGCCTTCCAGATTTCTTGTCTGTAACATTAATAATCTTATAATAAAAGTATAAGTGTGTGTCTGATAACGTCTTATTGTTAACATCCTCTTTATTATTAGCATCAAAAAGAACCTACATACCAAACGGACTCTTAACAATACATCTTGGAGCCAGTATTGTTACATTATTGTGGCAGTAAAGTCACAATAACGTTAGGTAGTGAATAACCTACCATTTAAATATTTTAACTACGAAATACAGTTTAGAAATGAAATACTTTTTGGAAAAAGTTGGAAATTTGATATGCTAAATACAAATCCAGGAAAATACTGTATTTAAATAGAAATTTATTTAAATAGTCCATGTATTTCAGAAAGCCTGCTAATTTAGTGTGATATGGATGCATACTTAAGCTTAGGTCGATCCATGAACGAATTATAAATATGCAAAAGCCTAGAAGTTTAAGCTCTGGTTATCACCGTCTGTAGGACGGCGAAGCAGATTACTTGTGTCCCAGCCACTTTGAAACTTGTTTCCTTTCCAAACGTAAAAAACTTCGATTTTAACAAAGGAATATGGACCATTTGGCAAACAAGAAAACTCGAGCTAAGTGCACTAGGACAGACAAAAACAGACGACTCGTATCATTCATATTTTGGACGAACGACATCTCCACCAGAGTCATCGCTTATCATTTTTTCACCGGGGAATTGGGAGGCCTCGATGATCTTCGGGTGAAAACTACAATACCCTTCCTTTTCCCCTCCCCTGCTTTAACCGCTGCGCTGGCAATTAAACGCCATCCATTAGCATGCCAAACCGTCGTTCCCGTCAATGTTTCCGTAGAAAATCTATATTGCAGACAATGCATATATAAATATTGCGGGAAAAGTACAAAAACAACCAATCTTTTCCAAAAAGTATAAGGCTCCGTCAGAAGAAGAATCACAGCGATAAAGATATTCTATCAATCATTACTTGAGCACAAGTGAGGCGAGAGTGGATAGCCATCAGTTCCAAACAAAAGAAGATGCGCCCAAGATGCGATATTGTTCTCCCCTAAAAGCGACGACGCTCATGATAATAGTACCACCATTCGGAACAAATAACCGACTTTCAGACAATCAGTCACTTTCATCAAGAGAATAACAACACTTCACAAATATTAATAATATTTCATCTGAAAATTATTACCAAACACGCAGACCTTTTGACCTCCCTTTTTAATTTGAAATGATTTCGAGATAAAGAGCACATTTCCTCTCCACTCTCCTCTACCTCCCATCCGCCGATACTTAGTTCTTTCTTTCTCTAAAAATTACTTGCTCTACTTCCCCGTCTACTTCTCAAATAGAAGGCTGTGCACGCGCAAAAGTGTTGTCTTAATTGTATGGAAACCAGCATTTTGTTGATTGCAATCTCAGACGTTAATAAAGCTCAATACTCAAAAGTCAGCGAAAATGTAGACTCCTTTTTTCTTTTTTAAAAACGCCCAGGTTCCCTACAAGAAATCGAGCTAGCGAGTCACTCAAGGTAATCAAGATCAACCAAGGAAAAAAAGGGAAAATACTTAGGAAGAAGCGAGCAACAAAGAAAAAGCAAGCTCTCTCTCGCTCTCTACAAAAAAAAACAACCAAGGCGGGAGAACAGACGAGACTCGTCGACTTTACCAAACACTAACAATAAAATAAATTGCACTTCATTTTTTTTCTTTTCTTAAAAATGTTGATCCCAATAACTTGTACTTGTTGTTTATTTCCGTCATCTTTGTTGTTATGCAAAAAGAACAACCTTAAAACCTCTCTTTGATCACCACCGCCGCCATAGCATACCACCACCATCATCATCCTTATTCCTGTTCTTGTTGGCATCCTCATCAAATGATAAATGCTTTTCTCCTCCTTCCCCAAAAATCCTCTGAAAATCGCACAACGGACGAAATCTACTCCGTTGCTGTTCTTCCCTCTCTATTTTCTGTAATCGTTTCAAAAGAGTCTCCATGAAAGAAAATATCCACTGCTGAGTTACTGCTACTGCCGCTACTGTTGAATGCACAAGTAGAAAGGGAGACAAAAATAAACAAGAAGAATGGGATGTGTGTAAGAAAGAACGAGAGCGAAAGTAAAAAAGATCGATACCCATTCCCGCACTTCTCTTGGAATCTTTTACAGCAGCAACAATAACAACAGCAACAACAACTAAAATTTATTGCCTCTTCCTTTTCTTTCCCGGTTAGCTTTTTCCTTGTATGTTCCTCGGTCTCGCCACTGGCAAATTTATGTACAACAGCAGCATCAGCCAAAGAGGAGAAAGGCGTTTAAAACGTCGAATTTATAAGTGTGGCGAACCCTGGGATTTCCACTTAGTTAGTTCAGTCAGTTATTTCCAGCGGACCGGTATCGAGTATCGAGGGGGTCATCCTATTAATTTGAACTATAGGGGGGAACGTACATGTGCATTAAATATCGACCATAATGCTCTTAGTTTTGCTAGCCAAATCTTTATATCACATGTACAATTTTTTGCAGGTCAGACACGTTTGTATGGAACAGTAGAGCTTTTCCTATTGTATAATTTCATCGTTGGCCTATCTTTTTTGTTTGATTTTCCTTGAAGAATTTGTAATACTCATGAAGAATTACCTTGCAACTCGGAATTAGTATAAGATTTTGGTACTTGTATATTTCTCAAATGTGTTGATTTTTGGTTACGGTGGAATATGTCTAATGATTTGAATTTTGGAGTTACCTTGTAGTCCCTATATGTAGAATATGTTTGTGTTTTGGAATGGAAAGCAAATGCAACTGTAGCAATTGTTTCTGATAACACTCTAAATAAAACGTCTCATTCAATCAATCAAAACATTGGAGATGTTGGTGGATACAATATTGGAGAGTGATATGCTATTTTAATGCGGATTAATGTTTGGTATTATTTGTTCACCCGGTGGGTAATTGAGGAACAACATCTCTGTCGATTCCAATACAAGTCGACAGTCATCGCTCTGCGGACAAACCGCTACCCTGGTCATTACTGAAAGACAGGTATCGTTAGAGGACAGGTGAAGGAAAGGTTACGAGAATTTTTTTTATTTCAACTTACCACGGCTTTTCTTTTGCTCCTGTGGTTTTTCAATAATAATCCTGTAATCGGGGCCATTGACGGCGGTGAGGGATAATGCGGAGAGAAAAAAATGTGTAGAGAAGAACCATTACCATTTTTATGCGGTATATTCCAACGAACTTTCGACGTGTCTTACAAAAACTGAAATCGGTTGTAAAATAGGTGCCGAAACTGTAAATCACACGATATATGC
>JAHZNE010002022.1:0-16908 GCA_027744055.1 Callyntrura sp. NNG-2020
TTTTTTTACCGGTGTCACTTAGGTTGTAAAAGTAAAAAAAAAGTTTAATTATTCAATTTGAAAAATCACCTTCCGCGTGGGTGTCATCCAACCGATTTAGTTCTTTCATTTATCATTTCATATTCCTCTAATTTTTACACACTTGCTTGCGCGCAAGTTGCACACTTTTTTTCTTCTTTTCTCCTGCGTTTAATGTTCTTGTTTCTGAACACCTTTAATAATTTATTATCATCCCAAAAAAACGCAGTTTTAATTCAAACTGTTTTTAATAAAATTCTTTCTGCTCATAAGTACCTACACTATAACTACGTGTTTAGATAATGAGCAAAGTTGCAGCTCATATTTTCTGCAACGACTTCCATATTTTCACATGGCGCATATTGTGATTACAACTCCATACAACCACCGCCGTCACTACACTAAATTTTCCTCTCATTCATTCGATTCTCAAGTTTATTATGTGAAAAAGCATTATTACAAGGTGATTTACACTCTGCATGTGCATTTTCTCTTAAAAAATCGTAAATAAAATATGCGTTTCATTCAATCCCTCTCTCACACACACTTTCTTCATAATCACATGTGTGCGGCTCTGTTCCTTGCGCTAAAACCTTAAAAAATATCCTCATTTGGTGTTTTATACTGCTTACCACCTACGTGCCCTCGTGCAGATTAATCTCGTACTTATCAATTTGATTACATAATAATTCTTCTTTTTCCTCATCTTTTAGGCGTTATTACTACAGGGGGAAAACTATAAACGCTTTTGGAGAAAAAGTCATAAAACTAGAGAATCCTGTTGGATCGGCACACATATACATGTACTACTGTTCCTTTTGACTGTAAGATGAAAGAGAAGAGGG
Source organism: Callyntrura sp. NNG-2020 (assembly GCA_027744055.1). Lineage (NCBI taxonomy): Eukaryota > Metazoa > Arthropoda > Collembola > Entomobryomorpha > Paronellidae > Callyntrura > Callyntrura sp. NNG-2020. The sequence continues at coordinate 864 of JAHZNE010002022.1, forward strand.
AGAGACGCCACACATACCTGGCTAATTTACTTGATGTTTTATACATATAATATGTATGCACACACGTAATAAGCTTATAATATGCCACATATTTGTACGTGTTCCTTTAGCACCTTTTCTTTTATGGTGCTCTTTTCCCGCTGCTGGAGTGATACGAATGGTACTTTGGGTGCAAATGACTGTCATGTTTTGATAAACCAAAAGAGATTACACCAAACACTTGGTATCATCATCATTGCGGCGAACTGTGTCGTGAGCTACACTTGCCATTACCCATTCACCCTCATGACCATCATCGAAAAGAAAATCTTGATATGATGATGATGCTCTTTTGTATTCATTTTGCTTAACATCATTCAAGATGATCACGTTGATGATGCTGCAACTCTGATCATGAAAAAGGCCGACGCACATTCTCATTTCTTTCTGTCTTGCAGTCCAAGTACGTTCCATAACAGTAGAAGAAATTGTTGCGCTCTCGTCTCAAAATATTACATTTTTACAGGCAAGCAAGGAGAGCTTCACCCATTCCTGCACAGAAATATATGCAATAAAATTTGATTTAAGAGTTTTGAGTAAACCGGTTCCCCAAAAAACTGACTGACTCATTTTCACTACAACTACCGATCTCACTGCTGCTGTTTCTGTTGTTGTATTTAAACACCACCACCATACCATCATCATCTCCTCTTGTCCATCAGTTTGGTACATTAAAAAATCTTTCCGATAGAATAAAAGTCGAGTATTACTATCTCTTCAAATATTTTTGCCATATATACTCCACATATCGTCGTCCACTTCGTTTTACAGTTTTTATTTTAAATCTCTTGAAAAGGTCGCACAAATGGACCATTCGTCAGACGCATTGTATCTAACATTTTGAAACTGTGAATATATATATAAGTTTGTTATTGCATTTTTTGGGGATTTTGCATTTCGTGCCAAAACGTCATCCAATAACGCTGGGGCGAGACGTTGGTTTATTGCTAATGTCCGTGTCGATGATATTTACTATTTGCATTAGTTATTGTTGAGTTAGTTATGGTATGATTTGATTGCGTGATTATTTACTCGTCCCTTTCTACACACACTACAAAAAAATCAGTTAACATACGTATTTAAACAAGCAGAGCAGACATCTTACCCATGATGATACGAACTGAACCTTGAGTATATTGTGTATGCATAACCTACCAAATCAAGACAGGGTGGAAAACACTTTATTTCTCAAAGAACAACCCCAACCAAAAAAAAACAACAAAAAACTACGCAAATTTTAATGTTTGCTCAATGACAATAGAAAACCTTATAATCAGCACAGTGAGTAGGTAGAGAGGGGCAGGTTCCTAGGCGCATGCATTATTATTGACGATTTTGTGTACAAACGATTGAAATGGAATAAAAAAGCCAAAAGTGAAGAATTCATTATTTTTTCCTCCTTCAGAAAACTCTATTTGGGGTAGGAGTAGTAGTAGTAGTAGAAGAAGAAGTTGCTAGGGACGGACTAGTTGTACACCTTTCTATGTGTAAAGTTACTATTTATCCGACTGAAGTGCTCAAGCTGTCGATGCTCATTCGCACAAAAAAGGTGATGTCTGTCTATACGAGGAAAAAATATTATTTGGGTTTACTTACGGTTCGGTATGCTCTATGGTGTGAAAAGGGGTGTGTTCCTTTACAAACGATAAAACATGAAGAAATACCTGTAATAATGGTATTAATGATATTTGACTCCTTTTTTCACTCGCTCAACCGGAGCGTATGTTTGTGTGTGTAATAATGAGTAATGAGAATCGGCATCGTACACAAGTATATATGTCTAATATGTAATGTGGTAGTCGCTTTTCTCGCGTTATTACCTCTTTCTCTCTCTCTCTCTCTGCTCTAAGAAGAACAGCAAGAAAACTACTTTTGAACTTATCGAAAGGAACTCTTGGAAAATGTAGGGAATGAGGAACATTTCAGCAGATAGGTACGCTCTCCGCGAACATTCGGTATTTTCGTAAACATTTTGACTTCACGTTAATTTTTTTCTCTCTCCTGATCTTAACCACGCACACAGTTTACCTTCTCTATTGCTTTACGGTTATTGCGTTGAACAAGTAAACAGTATAAGGACTCATCGGCCGTTATGAGATGTATATATGGTTGTGTGATGATGAGTAAGTTTTTAGTATTAAAGAAGGTGTTACTTCTGCTCATCATATCATATCATCATCATCGTCATCAGGCTGATCATGCCTGAGTCGTCCTAGTACTCTTTCTGTGTAATATGAACCCATATGTTATGAGATCACAAGGTGAATATGGAAAGGAAAAGACAAAAAAGTTTCTTTTTGTTTTGTGTCCGGGAGAGGGAAAAAAACGTCAGCACGGAGGAGCAGTATAAAAAGGCTGAAATCTATAAGTAGAGGGGAAAAGAAGCCGCAAAGAAATAGGTTGGTTTCCTTTTCATGTTCTTGGCTTTTAATGTGATGTAACTATGTGATTACCCACACATATACACACACTCTCCTGACAAGAAAACACCACCATCTTCTCACTACCAGCCACCACCACCGCCATCAAAACAACTGCAACAACAAAAGCCATCCCCAGAAAAAAAACGACGTGATGCTCAAAATTTTGCTTGTAAGCGGTTCACATTAGAAAACGCGAATGACTACTACTACTACTCCTCTACTTGATGAACATATATATACCTACATGCATGGGTAAGTATGTATACATGATATATCCCGTGACAAAAAAAGGTAAGAAAATTAACTGAGTAAATGATACGTTTAGGAAATTCCAGCGTGGCCAAAAAAGTATTATATGACGATGATGCGTGCACTTTAGTTTGTATGTGCAATAGTGTGCACTCCTCTTTGCTTGTAAAATGCAACTAAAAGTCGGACACAATCATCATCATTATTATCGGCAGAAGTACAACAACATGGCATATGCAGTGGGGAGGGTGACTAGACAGACACACTAACACGTACGAATGGCTAGACTTGACTCCAGTCCCAGTCTTTGGCTACTGCGACACCATTTTCACTACTGCTGTTGTCTTACTACTACTACTACTGCTTGCAACGACATCAACCCTGATGTATCATCGTTTAAATAGGAGTAATTTCCTGAGCAACTCATTTCAGCTAATTTTCTGGGAAATAATGGATAATAATAATAGATGATGATGATGCCGACGCTGATCATGTTCAGGATGCTTGGTGGTAGGTAGGTACGTACATGTTGTTGCTGTTGTGCAAATGTGTGGCGTGCAGTGTAAAGCATAGGCCAATTTTAGGGGAAGAGAAAACTTGACTTTTATAAAATTCTTGGATAATTTTTTTTAATTGATAAATTTTTGTACTTTGTGTTTTTAAGTGTAAATATTGTATAGGGGTTAGATATTTTTTAAGACGAAATGAAGCGAATTGTTGGGTTGAAGCCCAGAAGAAAAAATTCTGAAACTACTACTACGCCACCTCCTCCTCCCCCTCGGGGACTCAATGATATTGTTGAGTCGGTATGACCCCGTAAAGATCATAGGATTTTCCTAAAAATTTCTTTCAGTTAAGATTTTTGAAAATTTACTAAGAAAATTGAACCTTGTTCAAGGTTAATAGAAAGGTGACTGGGATTGACCAGCAAATTGAGGAATGCGACAAAGAGTTGAGAAAACTCAGTAATCAGATGAAAAATTTACCCCCTGGTCTCTCCAGAAACAGTCTCCAAGCAAAGGCAAGAAGCATTCTGCTTCGGAAGAAAAGGTATGAGCAACAGGCGGAAAATCTGCGAGAAAAAGCGTTCAATGTAGATTCCTTGGCCACTTCGATAAGTGCTGCAGAAGATGTCAGTATATTAGCCGGAGCAATGAAGTCTGGGACAAAGGAGTTGAAAAAGGAGCTAAAGAAAATTGACATTGATACAATCGAAGATTTGCAGGACGACCTTATTGATCTGACGGATATGACGGAGACTGTTCAAACCGCCATGACACGAACTTATGATATACCGGTGGATATTGACGATGACGAGCTTAATACCCAGTTGGAACTGTTAGGGGACGAAATCGTGCAGGATAATGACACATCTTACTTGGACGTTGTATCAAGACCTAATAGCGGACCAGCAGGTTGCAGTATGCTTGCTGGAGGTAACCGAAAACCCCCTCAGGGTTGCGCTGACCCGGCAATGGTAAGCAAATTTGTCGCGTTACTTTTTTGCTTGAAAGATGGTATTGATGGCTAACAAGTTGCAATTATTTGATAAAGGATGAATTTGGGTTGCCTATTTTAAATTATGGAGACGAGTCTACAAATGTAATTACTCCGACCAAGTCAACAAATAACACGACACACCTATGATGTCACTACCGTACCGTGTAGCCTTTCACAATCGTTCAGTTTCAATATGGATGTAATTTCTTATGAAAAAGGTTCTGCCGTACACGAACATGATGTATCCTGCCAGCAGATAAAGTGCGGTTGATTATTAAACAATCAAAACTATCAATTTTTAAAGAAAAATTACCACCTTTTATAAAGCCGGTGGTAATTTGAAAATAAAAGTGTACTCGCGTGGCATACAGAACGCTGACAACTTTGGCAAGTAATTTTCACCACCAAAACGACAAACCGCTTCTAGTCACTTGTAGAATTAACACGGGGTATGCGCCACTCCACCAAAAGACTGATCCTTGACTCACGTAAAACAAAGAGGGATATTGTTTGTGTGCATTACTGATTATTTTTTAAAGAGAATACAAGAAGATGGGGGAATATTTAATTAAAGTTTGGTCATGAAATCGCCATTAATCAAGCATCCGCCTGTATAATGTTTATGTGTTCACGTACGTTTGTACATTTCTCAAATTCTTTTTTGCCTTCTGAAAAATGGAATATTTATGCCTCTCTCTCCCCGCATGCCACAAGAAATTGAACTTTCTTACAAATTAATATTTTTTATTATTATTGTTATTATGTTTTTTCTCTCCCTATTTCGCACACCAACCCCACTTTGAAAGCGTGTAGGTTTAGTTTTATTAGAAAAATGTGCAAAGTGTAAAGTTGTTTAAGCAAAAGCGTCAATATACATACGTCAAAAGGAAAATATTTGGATAGTTTAGCACTTTATAACGAATTTGTGTTTATTTTCTGCGTGGGTTCACCCTCATCATAATCAACTTCCACCACCATCACCAACCACCATCATCATCATCAGCTCCCTCGGTCTCTTCTCTCTGCCTGATTACCTTTTTGCACACGAGCCATGTATAGTCTATAAAACATTATTGTCAGTGTCATGAAAAATAGCAGCTACCATCACCATTACCACCGCCACCACAAGAAAAGGTATCATCGGCCTGCTTAAAAGTTTTGTTTGATGCCCACAAAACACGACATACTCTACCACCATTATAAGATGCTGATGACATGTCAAAAAAGGAAATTTGCATTTTTAGTAGGGAAAATCGCACTGGAGAATTTAAATTGGACATGTTGCATTCCTCTAATAATCGCCATCATGATATTTTGATGATCATCCTGATCATGATCATCATCACGAAGAGAGAGAGAGACTCCTCATCTCTCGTCGTCGTCATCATCATCATCTGTTGCTGCTGCATGTCTGCCTTCTGCTACTACTACCCCTATTGACGATAGCGCGATAACAATCGCCCTTTTGCTATATGCCCGTCGTCGGTCGTCCGATAGTGTTATTACTTTACATTACACACAAATCAAATCAGGGCAGAAAGAGAGAGAAAAAAAATCAGGAAAAAAGCAAAGAAGTCGAGGTGGATGGATAGATGGATGGATGGATGGATGTAAACGGTCGGAGAAAAAGGTAGATAATAGAGGCAACGGGCAACATGAACGAGAAATGTTCAAGGCGTTACTGCAAACCATCTTTTTCTTTTTTCTTAAAGACTACAACATGACGGCCGACCGACAACAAACAACACTAAAAACCAAGCGAAAACCATCATCATCATCAATTTTTTGCTACCACATACCTGCCTTGCCTGCCACGTCTCTTCTCTCCTTCTCATTTCACTCTTTAATTTTGACAGAAGGCGATCAACGCACATTACAACAATCTTTTTAATGTTTGAACAGGAGCAGAATAATAATTTTAATGGGCTTCATCATATTAATTTTTTCGGTAGCGCAGCGCGGAAAAAAGATAACATAAGAGAGAAAAAACAAATCAAATGCAGAAAATATTCTCTATGAAAATATTGAAACGCAGAAACTAGAATGGCCGAGTGAGATGCTCTTTTGCTAGTTTTTTTCATTTATTAAAAATCGTTCTTCTCTCTGTCGCTGGTTTATTTGACTATTTCTTTTCGTCCAACCAAAGTCATTATCATCTTTGACCATACCAATGAAAGTAATAGTAATAATAATAATAATAAGTAATAACAATGAAGCGTAGTGAACACTAGGTGCTATTATTATTGACGGTCACGTAATATATATTATGTAGATATTATTCCACATACCACAAAAAATTCTAAAAAAGGAGTAGAGGTTATAAAGAAGAGATGACTGTACACACACACACACACATAGTCATATTATAAGCCGTATGAGTATACCATGTAAAGAATATAAAGTCGATGCAAAGTGCAATAAAGACCTGACTTGATTGAAAACTCTTGATTTTTGTGTGTGTGATCACTTCTTTAAAAGTGTACCCTCTGCTCACACAGCGCGTATATTGATGTAGATCCTTTTAGACGACATTTACATTACTGTTTAAATTATCCTTCTCGCCAACCAAATAGAAAAAAAAATATTAGGTATATGTAGTAATCTGTACATTATTTATTGGCTTAAATTTTGTTTGTGTGTTGTGTGGTGTGTGTGGTGAGGCAGGTCAAAGGTGCAATGATCTTGTATATTTTCATTCCTGTCAATAATCAACATTTAATTTAACTTTAAATTAAAAAAATGCTCACAAATTCTGCACACGAACAAGCTGTGGTATAGCAGTAGCCAACGCGGACGATGGCGAGCAGTAGTGTGGTGGTGGTGGTGGTGGGGATTTTGCTGCCGTTTTTTTCTGGTAAGCGAGTGTGTGAGCAAAGCAATTCGAGCAAAATGAGCAAACCACATTCAATATCCCCTGTGAAGAATGGAGAGCACCCAAACGAAATTTATTTTCATGACAAGATGATGAAGAAGGCGAGGAGGAGAAGAAGATGAGATTGGGAAAAGGAGAGTTGTTGCTTTGTGGTAACCAGGCAAGAAGTTGGTGGTGGTAGAAAGAGCAAGAGAAAGAGGAGAGAGAGAGGCAATACTATATGATGATGACGTTGACAGGCTCTTCTGTTTGTTAATTTGTTATGTCGTTGTGGTGGTAGTTAGCAGTTTACAAGAATCATCAAGAGGAAAAAACACATTGGGAAAAAGAGATGAGGAGGAGAATGGCCACAAAAATTGACAAAATGCTCATTACAATTCACAACAAGCAATTAAGCACATCTTTTCTCAAGCGGTTTTTGAACAGGAGTCCGTTATTGCCAAATGTGTAATAACTGTGAGCCATTTTATGAGTTTTTATGAATGTAATACGGCCGTCTTATACTGTATATATGCAATATTGCCAGAGGACTACGACTACGACTATGACTTACCTCGATGTAAACTGCCCGTTCAACTCACGCACGCACACACACGCGCGTTCTAGCACGTTTAACAATGGTAACGAATGTGAATAATATTGTTGTGTTGGGTGACTGGTGTGACACACCAACAATAATAATCGATCAGGATCAAATTTTGTACATAAATCTCTGAAATAAATGGGAACACAAATTATAGACACTCCGCCGCTGGTCTACCAACTATTACAATAACAGTTATATACGTATTAGCGACTGGTTATATTACATTTACGATACCTATGTCAAGTGTAGATAGAAAAGAGATACGACTTACCAACTCACCGAGATTTTAAAAGTATACCAGAAAGTAGGAAGAAAGGAGAAGATGAATACTCCCAATAAAATATTCCACTTTGAAGTCCCCATACCTGCCAAGTATCCGTGTAGCGCTGTCTAGGAAAGAGCTTCTTGGGATCAACGAATGGCTGTCGAGTCAATAAATTGACGAATAGAAAAGGAAAACGTCAAACGTCGGCCCGTTTTTGAATGGGCATAATAATTTTTGACGTGACATGGGATGACCATGATGACGAGGGAAAATTCTATTGCTAATTCAATAAAGTTGCTCCGTGTAAACGAATTTCTCAATGAATCAAATGAAAAGAAGAAAAGAAAAAAAAGAAGTGGTTGCAGAATTGAAAAAAAATTATGCTGAAAGGGTTTACTCAATAAAAGCTGTCGAAGCGGAACAATTGGAATAAAAGTACTAAGAATGAACTAGACCAGACCAATCGACGCATGCAACAGAAAGAAAAGGGGATAACACGGGATTTTTGACTTTGTTGTTGATTTGATGCAATCCTCCTCAATAAAAATTTACTTGTCACTCCGCTAACTAAACGGATGGTCATTCTGGACAAAAGGTAGTAATGAATGAAAAGAGAATGAATATGAATGAGCATATCGTGAATGGGACAGGATATATTTATTAAGAAAATAAACGAAACAAAAAAGAGGCGGCCTTGTTTGAATAACGAAGGGAAATTGTAAAAGCCTTTTTGCGTTGTTGCATTGTTGAGCAGTCAGTCAGTCAGTTAGTTAGTGTTGTTGTGGTGTGACTTTCTGCTTGTTGTTCGTTGTATTCTCGTTCTGTTCTTCTGTTCCGTTTTTGATGAGGATGCATGTTAAGTATCTCTGGTTGGGTTGTTGTAGGAAGAAAAGGCAGGTATGAAAATGAATGTTTGATGATGCACACAACTAACTAGCAACAACACTACAACCACACCACATGACAAGAAATGTGAGCAGGGCTCCCATATTTAAAGATATAATTTTATACTTGTGTTCCTTTCTTCTTCCGTAATTTATAATTATTGTTAGTGGAGGGGGTGGACTCTGAAATAGAAATGGAATTGCACACGCGGCATCCTCCATTAATTAGAGACGTTCCATAAACAATGAATTTTAAGAAGAGAAGAAAAAAAACGATTCTGCTGTACTGCTGCTGTTGTTATTATTCCTCTGCGGCTGTTGTTGCTGCTGTTGCTGCTACGTGCATGTGAAATTATCATTATCAGCACAGCATGAAAAAAGTGACAATAAACAGGGAGAAAAAAAAGAAAGCTGGTGCTTTGACCAACAGGAGTAGTGCATTTATAGGAGGAACAACAACAACAGCAACAGCAGCAGGGGCAAAGGCAAACTTGGTAACATGCATTCAGACAAAAAAAATGTTTTAAAAATGCAGAGCAAAATGTTGCGTTTTTTCTTGCTGTGTATGTGTATTGTAGGAGCGTAGCAGTAGTCCTTTCGTTTCAGGCGTGCATGCATAATAATTTTCAATAACAAGCAGTCAACTCACTTTATAGCATATTACATTATTATCATATTTTGGAGGAATATGTATATATATTTTTTTTCTTGTTTGGTTTTCGTGAGTATTTATCTTCTTTCTTCTCTGGGTTAATGATAATGATAATAAAAAGCTTGTTCTATACCTAAAAATTTAGGCACACATATTTTTCAATTGGTTTGGCACGCAACATCCTTATTATCCCTATCACGATTATCTTAGTAGCTAACTATCGTTTATTTTATTCTAGGAAGATCTTGACGTTTGGCTCTGTCTGCTAAAGAGAGTTTTAGCCTTGATGCAGTATGCAGTGCAGGAGCTCCAGAGTCGACCGACACACGGGAAGAAAATTAATAATATGTGGCTATAGCTTTATTTTGACAGCGTCGACGGCGATAAAATTTTTTTTAAATCTATTTTGAATGCACCGCGTGGAAATGTATTTATGTTTAAGGTTCAAGGTCTTTTAACTGGTTGAATAGGAACAGAGAACGGTTCCGAAATTTTGAAGCAAGTTTGTAAATTGTACCTGTGTACCAATTTACATAAAAATCTGACAACAAATAAGAGGTATTCTACCGAACAATGGGGGAGTGGCTCCGCTACAAAAAGTGGGATGATATTTATTACACACAACAAGTTGTTCAACCGTCAACGTCTTTTCGTGTCACCGATAAAATGTTTTGTTGTAAAGTGGGGGCCTCTTTAATTTTCGAGTGCGCGGCAAATGCTTTTGAAATTGTCCAGCATTTTTTTCCTTCGTCATTTCCGTGTCGAGTGCAGGGCACGATAGGTATTTTTTTTCGTAAACTGTTTTTTTTGTACACAGACAATATTAGGAAATCTACAATAATTGAAGCCGCTAAATACGTAAAATATCATTATCGTGTAATTATCCTGTTGTTATTGTTTTTGATAGTGATCGCCCCACCATCATTTCATTCATTGCGCGACGTCGTTGGTCCTTATTGATGCACCCGCCCTTTGACTGCACGAAAGGATATAAGCACTGTCTTTAAAAAGATGAAATACATAGTTGTTGGGGACGTTCTTCTTTCTAGGGCTGCCATTGTTTGCCGGTATTTTCCAGTTCCGTAAAATTATTATTATTCAAAATTGAAATAGCTGCAGAGCTGAGTGTCTGTTGGTATTTCTGTAGTTTTTATACGATAAAAGGTATCGTTTTTTCATAGATTTTCCTCTTATCTCCGAAGAAGATATTGATAATTATTGATAATGATTTTATTGCAGTATAGTTGGTTCTCTTAATACACCTGGAATAATGCTCTACACTGCTGTTGCTGATCCTGAAGACGATGCCGTCTGCTATAAGAAGTTGTGAACAAATTGGATTTCGCTACTCTTTTATCAACTTTTTCTGCTTTTTTCCTACCAACTAGCATTTTTCTGGTTTTTTTGTGATGGTGTTCTGCACTTGCATCTTGCATGCTACGAGAGAAAAAACAATGAGAGCGAGATCGAGAGGCATGTGCATTGCATGTCCTCTTAGCTAAGTATACAGAGAATCATCTTAAGCGTATATTTTTTCATACCTAACTCCTGTAATTTTGTGCAATTATCTTTTACACCAGAAAAAACAACATGATACCTTGCTAAAGCTGCTATAAGAAGCATTGTAGGGAGCAGAAAGACGGTATTTGATCAAAGTAGACAAAGAAAATGGAAGAAATGCCTGATGGCTGCTGCGGTGAACTGTTTGTAGCCGCTGCATATCCAATAGTCATTTTAGGTGCAAGAGTAAACGAATTTTGTTTTTGGCCTTGGTCTTTCGTAGTAGATTTAATATTGATTTGATATGGGCATTTAGTTATTTATCGTGCTTTTAGTTGCATTAAATTAATTTAAATGCAGATGAGATTGTATCATCTTCATTGTTTGACACAAGGAGTAGGAAAAAAGATTATGCAGGGCGATTGATGAATTGGGAGAAGAAAATCAGCAATAGTTACTTCTCCTTCTGTTGCTTGCTACACCTTTTAAGGAAAGCTATAATAATATTGTTTTTATATATTAAACGTGGAATAGCAATATGTATTTGTACACATATATATTTTTACGATTTATTCATTTATGATTACCTACTACTACCTACATTGCTGGAGGGCTATTAGTGCATGTTTTCTCAACTTGTCTTTTTTTCCTTTTTTAATCTTTTTTGTCTGTGCGAAGGAATCATGCCGATTTTAAACCCTTTTGGCTAATTGTGTTTTTTAAAATTAAAATACACAAGAATTAGACGTTTACATACGCGCTTAATTTTCTTTACAGCTATGTTCATTTAATATCTCAGCTTGCACTTGCTTTCAAGACGGCGAAGGAGAAATAATAATTCAGTAGCGAAATGAAGACCGCTGCTCTTTTCCTTGTAATGATCCCGTCTCTGTGGATGATATGATGACGGGAATTTTATGCAATATTTATTTATATTTTTTCGTTGTTTGCCCGCATTAAATTATTTTAGTCATGAATGATGTATGAATGAAGGGAACAAAAATAATAGTAAAAAATATGACAATTTGAATAATATTACTTGATCCGATGAGTTGCATACAAGTTGGAAAGCTAGTACACATTTAGTTTTTCCTCTTCTGTGTTGAGTGGATCCACTTACTTTCTTCCACCTGCTTTTCATCTTCACCAACAGTTTTGTGTGTATGAGCATTACGCAAAGCAGTTTACAATCTGGTAAAGGCAATCAAGCGTAATTTGATGGAGTTTGTAGTATGAAAAGGCGTATTTAGTGGTCACATTAAAATTATTATGAAGACGGTTTTTTAGAAAGGAAAAAGAAAGATTGGCCTACACAGCGTCCAGTTCATCAAACACTGTTGTATAATATTATTACAGAAATTGACTTCTTGCCATCCTCGTCGCTATTCTCAGTGTGAGCAAGTGAACCGATCATCTCATCATTTTCATTATGATTATGTATCATCCTCATCATCAGTCACTTGCATACAAACTACCTATGAATCATTCAAGTAGGTACAAAGTAGCATAAATGTAGTAATGCTTTAAATGAAAGTGTGTAGTAGCAGTAGTTTTAACAGCGGTTATTGTAATGCAAGTAGACAGCAGTAGTGTGATCTGAAAAGACAACAAAGCAGCAGCAGCAGCAGTGCAACATATATGCAGCCAGATATAATAGTGATGATGATATTCATAAAAATTATTATCGCTTTTCTCCCTGCCTTTCGTCTTAAGTAATATTAAACATCTCCTTAAGCAAACTGAAGCTGACAGACAGGATTTTTATTTTATTATTATTTGTCTAAGAATTGCCTGTAATTTTCAAGCCTTCTTTTTTCACGTTTTTCTTCTCTCCCTCGTTCGCGTTTTCTTTGATCCCATCAAAATGATTAAAACTGCCTGCCTGTAAGTATGTACATACATAATGGATACCTATATATTTTACGTGAACAACTTAAAAGAGAAAAGGATGGATGATGAGGAGATAGAGAGCAACAAAGTGCTAGAGCTAACACGTTTAAGAAAAATTGCTCTTCTGCTACGTATTCATTATTATTATTGGTACTACTCCTATTTGTATTATTATTAAGGAATAAAAAGAAGTTTTATGTACGTTTTTTTCTCTGGTTGTACATTGCGTTCTGGCGCAGAGCATAGGTCAGGACCGAATGTATACTTGCGCACTCATAGTTCGACCGTCCATCCGTCGTCGGTAAACATCAGGGAGGGAACAATAGGGCATTAAAATTATTACACAAGGGAAACAGAAAAAAAGTAAAACCCATCGGAGGATCCCATCGTATTATCATCATCAGGGTATCGTCGTAATGCATGCACCCATCACGTTTGTCTATAGCCAAGCACGTAATAATGCGCAAGAAGGTGCTCGCAACAATCTTAAAAATATTAAGAAGAAAAGCAGAAGAGAAAAAGTTTTCTTTTTCATTATCATTATTACGGTTATGATGATGGGATTACCACACTACACATTATTTTTTCGAACCTTGTGTGTTTGTCTGTGTTCACTTTTGCCGAACAAATAATAATAAACGATAAAAAGGAACGCATTCTTGTTCAAATTACGAGAAACAACGAAACTGCAAAAATAATAAATTGTACAAGCACATTGCGGTAGAGGTGATTATTTTTATGCCTTCAGTTAGTTCAATATTAATAGCAGCACATATCTATAAAAGACATGTAGGTACGTGCATGTATTGGTTATCATAATTATAATATGAGACATGATGAGAATAATGTCCGGACATTGCATTCCAGTTATCTACACAATTTTTCAGGCGAACGCTTCCGACCCTGACAAAATCTAAAAGGAAAATGCACCAGAAGACGAAAAGTAGCGCTAATTGGTAAACTGCATATGAACAACGTTACAAAGTAGCCAAGAAATTGAGTGAGTAAAGGGGAACTTGCAGTGAGTAAGCTAATGGGTCTGGAGAAACTGGAATATCTCCAGGTAAAATAAAATTGTTTCTGTTAGTGCGGATTACCGCCGTACCTAATAATATGCAGAGCAACACTACAAACTAGTTTTCGGAATCCATTGTATGAATAGTGTTGAATTATTTGTATAGGTGTGTATTTTGTTGGTAATTCCAAAAAGAAAAATGAATTGCATATGAACCAGAAGTATTTTATAGAATGAGAATAGCGTAGGTATGTAATAGTTTTTGTTTAACAACTAGTCGCTAACTGCCAACTACGTAAAGAGAGTGTCGGTTTCTCTCCTTTTATACTACAACTCCCAGTCGTAGTTCTTGTTTCACGAAAGCATCTAACAGCAGTAGTGATGATGGTGGTGTGTGGATACGACAGGTAAACACATAAAAAAAGAGAAGCACGGCTTCTGCTGGATGATTAAAGGGCCCGATGAAATCAAGCTGCCGGAGAGGGAGAGAGAAGTTGTAGAGCTGTTCTCTCTCTCTTTGGTGTTTAGTGCTGGCGCTCCAACAGTATAATATATTATTTTACTGGTGAGAGTTGATCCGGCCTTTTTAACACACAGCTCAACAAAATAGGAGAGAGCATACACACATGTATTCTGGGATAATAAGTAGGTACTAGAGGTATATATGCTGAAAATGGGCATACATGCTTCAAATGTTACCCTACAATGGTCATGAATAAAAAAATTGCAATTTAATTTAATTATTGAATTTTCATACATACGTAACTGATTTTCTGCTTGTTATAATTTTACGGAAAGAGTTTTATCTGATGGATAAAACACTGTTTCATTTCAGTAACATTTTGCTTAGGTCTGTCTACCTGTAATATTTGTGGATTTAAAACATACACTTAATTTGAAGTACGTTGTAGCGCTTTTAATTCAACAATACTCTTATCTATCTATCTTCCATCTGAATCATCACGGTAAAAGATTATCCTTCATGGGAAATCGAAATATCCTCACATGTCAGTTGAAACCCGGTTGCTTAAAAAATGTTCTTTCAAAACTTTTGTAAAAGTCGGCATCTCTTGGGGATTTTAGAAACTAATTTAACTTTGTTTCATTTTAAAGTCCCTCGGGTACATGCTATATCCCCATTACTCTGATATAATAATGATGAATCTCAGTCATCACCAGTTTTGGTGTGAGCAGTTGAGCTAGAAAAATATTGCATGTGCACATCCAAGGTAAATATATATAACGTATATACGTGTAAGTGGAGTGGATATATATCGTCTCGTACAAACCCCGGCATTATGATTAGGTATTAGGTCTACATAAAAGGTAGCAAGTACGAGGACGACTATGTAATAACAATAATTTGAATTGTGTTTGTGTAGCAAAAAATTAGTTAGCTAAACATTTGAAGACGTCCCCTGCGGAATATTGTAAAGTATACAAGTTTGTAATACTTTGCAATTTACTCTGTAATATCTTTACAAATATTACTGACTGATAAATATATGGTTTAGAATAAAAAACGTATAGATTATACATTATTCTCGTTCTCGCTCTCTCTCTCTCGCTCTCTTTGCTGTTCGATCTTCTGTTGTTGCTGCGCTCTGCTTGAATAACGAGTTCAGTCTTTTTAATAGTCCGTCCGCCACAGCATCCCTATCACCGAAAACAGAAAAAAAACGTTCAAGACGAGAAGAAGATCAATAAAAATAATGAAGAGTAGTACAGTCAGTGGTCAGCCGTGGTGAGGAGAAGCGAGCGAGAGAGAGAGAGAGAGAGGAGTAACAAAGGATGATGAAAAAAGACAAGTCGGCTCACACATTTGTTATTAGCACAAAGATAATGGCCACTACAACCTGCCCATTATTTACTATTAATCATATTTGAGCAGCTTTATTATTATTGCGGATTTTTATCTGGATCTGGACCGAATGAACCGTCAAAGAGACGAGAAGGGAAAAATACAAGAAAAAAGGCGAGACTTTAGACATACACTAGAAAAGAGCCGAGTGGAAAAAGGGTTCGAAAAGGAATTCTCCTGAAGAAAAAAAAAGAGAAAAACTTTGGATGATAGGTGGACGTATAAATAATATTATACGTTTACTTTACATAATACCAATAACACGCCTATAACTTACTTGTACGGCATATAATGTAAGTTTTTTGCTTG
>JAHZNE010002023.1:0-19683 GCA_027744055.1 Callyntrura sp. NNG-2020
GGATCCTTATGGGAAAAATCCTGAATTAGGTGTAAGGATCCGTCCCTAAAATCCTTATGAACGTAGCGTTAGGATCCCAAAAGCCCTGAATCCCAGTCATTATTTCAAATCGCTAGCAACTCGCCCCAAAAACTTTGCTTTGTTGTGTTGCTGCGATAAAGTTTTTGACTAAATACTAACGTAACAATGGTGAAGTTTCGTATTTTCAGATCTTTTCAAATCTATTAGTTTTTATCATATATGATAATGAGTCTCATTGTGAACCCCAGCGTTTTGCGGTCGTGTTTTGTTGGAGGGATCGAGAGATGTTTCACTCGGTTACGCGGCTGTCTGATTTGATGGGACAAAACGATGGTAAAATGATATTTCATTAATTTATTTTCCATTAAAACGCGATTTTTTTGCCTAGTTACATCTCAGCTCTCAATAATCTAACTGAATTTTAAAAAACAGTCACAGTCTACAATTCATTGAATTTAAGACGAGTGGTTTCACGTTATGTAGTATTTGCAGAAATGTAATAAATGCTATTCTAATAACCGATTCTGCGAGTTCAACGCACGGAATTTCCAAATGTTCCCGATCACACGTACATGAACTGGAGTAAATTTTTTACACCCCACCGCTCAATGAAAAGAGAACAGGTAACTATAGAGTACACAAGATCAGATCAGAGATGATGGTTCTAGCTTACTAGTCCTAATTAAAATAGGTTAGCGCCTAACACATGTTATTAGGAGTGCGTAACCTTAGCACTTCTTTTTGATAAACCCTTCTTCAAAGTAAGCCCAGTATCAATTCAGTCATTAATATGGTAGCAAGTGACTTCGTCATTTAATAATCATTGGTTCCGTTTTTGGACGATGGTAACCATGGACGAACTTTTGATACGTTTGAATATCAGCTTGTTGCTCTTATAATTTTTATGAACTAAAGTGGATAAAACTTCGGAGAATCAGAAAAAGAACAAAAATTTAAGACCATTCAGAGCAAATTCAGAGACACGTCATTTACAAATTATGTAAATGTATTATATATTATGTATTAAATATTTTTGCTGTGGTACAGTCTCTGTGGTAAATGATGCATCTACTCTAAATGGTCATAAAAATGCCTAGGCACAATTTGTTACTTTTATACGACCCCGTCGGGCTTTTGATACAAGGCATACAGAAAATACACGGATGCAAATATGGTGTCCCACAAATTACGAGTTTCATCGAAACAAATAACTATAATTTATAACATAAAAACGCACCCAGATTTGGACTGGTGCAAAATAGGTGTATTATGATGTCCCATGAACTTCCGCCGCTAAACTGTATCGTATCTGTAATAGTAATGATTTAAACACTCCATATTTCTTCACTCACCACCAAGTACTCAACTAAAATGATCAAATTTATACTAACAGAGATTAACATGAGACACTACGTGTGTATTGTGTAGTAAGCATAGACAAGGGATCTACCACCCACCCCTTGGCCTTGTAAGTGTAGCATACCATTTGAATCATTCCCCCTAATTTCTGAGAATTGTGCCAATTTTTGCCTCTAGAAATGCACTTAATTATTCATGATGACATGTTATTTTTCATCATCAAATAACAATTTCGTGTTAAGAAAAAATGTCAGGGGAAATGAGCAGAAAGATGTTGTATTGACATTAACGTGGCTGTTAAATGACACAAAAGCTAAAAGTGATGCCGGTCTCATCGCAGTCATACTGGTTATATTTGCCAATAATGCGTCACAAAACTGCATGCGCCAAACATCACATCAATCCTAAATTTTAATAGGTAGTTACATATATCTAATATCCATATTATTATATTCCTTCAAAGCTTATGAATCATTCCTGTAGCCATACAATTCATTTCATGCTCTTGTTGTATTGCAATTCACAACTTCTCTATTTACTTAAGTATAAAACATACGTAATCTTTGCCTGTCAAAAGTGTTCATAGTAAGTACGAAATGGTTTTAGAAAGTTGTCAATTTGCAGCTGTAACGAGCTCTCGAAATAGAAACTGCATTTTAATGATGAGACGATGTCCATACAACACATTGTAGCGTATTTATCATTTTTAACGTTAGTCTTCCTTTGATGCGGCTTCGATGATGATGTCGTCACGTGTTGTGAATGCACCAGGACTGCATTTATAACTGCATAAAATACATCTTGCACATGAGTAGTTAGTAAATAATACTTGAGACATCTCATGAATGTTTTAAAAGGAAATGGTTTCAGTTTTAGCAAATTGATTATTATCGTGCAGTGCCTTGCATGAGTGCTAAATCTCAGTCAAATTCAAAAGAATGTCGATATTATATACGTTTCCTGTTCATATGGTTTACACAACAATGATCTCTACCGAGTCGATCTAGGTATTAACTCTTGTGTGTGCATATGTAAGAATGTACGCACGGCACATCTACTAGAGATTCGAGTAAAATATGCATTTTACTATCAACTATACTATGACTCTTGTTTTGCACTTTTACATAAAATTTTATGTTGATTGTTGTCACGACTTTGGCTTCGAGAAACACCACATCCTGATTCTAACGTGTTAATGCTAACCTGATACTAACTGAACTTTTTCGTTTGCAGTTGATCAAATCATGTGAGCATTTATTGAATAAAGAACAATGCAAGCCAGAAAAAGACAAAACATGATCCACACAGTGTGTAGATATTTAATGTAATGTTGTTTAACGAATGAATGCATTTTGTATATAATAAGTGCTCCTTTTAATAAAAATTACAACTTAACAAATTGACATATAGTTTCGAATTGTCATTATATCAACCTCCCAAAGATTTAGGGTTACGAGTCTGAATATATACACATGTTCCATGCTACATGGATTGTAATGTTGTGAAATGATAATGCTACTAAAATAGCGACGTTAATGTGTCGTTCTGAAATCGGAATCGGAAGTGTTTTGTCGTAATTAATGTGTTATTTCTACATTTAATGCATAAAATTTACAGAAAGCGAAAACAGTATACGTTAACATGTGTAATACTTTACACATGGAAAAAGGCACCTTGACCTATGGTTTAGCTATCATAATTGTAAATTTATACGCATATAGCACAACACGGGGATTCAGTGTAACTTTGTAAAATTTAATTCCAAAGTGAAGCCATACTGGATGATGAAGGACTTTTTACCAAAAAAAGTACAAAAAATGCGTTTTAAACGTATAAAATGACACATTCTTCGCATTTTACGCTTTTTCTGAATATAAGTGAAAAGCATAAAGACCCAAGGCCGATTTCATCACTTTATTACTTCATGTGCCATTACTATTACCTATGCCAATTTAGAAGCCATCAAATGCCATGCACATGCTGGTATTAAGAAACTGTTTTGAGGAAAAACTCCCTGTTGCATATTACGTTACTAATATTTATTTCATGTAACTAAATTGACCATGGATATTTTTATAATTTCAGATATTGTGAAATCAACCAAGAGACGTCGCCATGATGGATCTCAATGATGATCTGTGCCGAACCGACTTTTTTGACTTCGTTAAATTGGAAAATGGCGCCAGTGGATTGACTCCAGTGGCGTTCATTGATTCATTAGACTATGCACAAACGGACGGGAACAACAATCTAAGTGCCACCGGAGGGCAAATCAAAACTATTTTAGATGAAATGCTTATGTCAGACCCCCTTGGCACTACGTCTGATACTCTGAATTCAAATCAGGGGAATTTGGAGTTGCTTGGTTCAATTCCTTGGCCGTCAGCAAATGGACCTTTGGATTCGGCTTTGACGCCGACCACAAATGCATCATCCGATCCTAGTCCAGCATCATGGCTCCTGCACACAGGAGCCCCCGGTGACGGAGAAGTTACTACACTCACAAATCTATTAGACCCTCTATTTGTGTCATATGATGACCCAAAAATGGATCATTACTTTTCAACAAACCCATCCTCCGATCCTTCTAACACTGGTGCTATTTCTTCAGATCTGATAACCACAACATTTATGAATGATAACTCTACATCTCCCACTGCTTCGAGCGAAGCAGACATGCTATCCTGGCAAAAAAGTCCCGATGTTTTCTGTGATGAATCTTTATTACGTTCCGCCCTTCAGGCTGGCAATCAAAAACCAACTCAACAAATTCAGATACCGACTACTGTAATGGCAGTAACACAGAAGCTTCACCAACCCCATCCGCCAGGCACCACAGATATGACTGAGTTACGTAAAGTCCTTTCCTTTCCACCGCTTGCTAACGGAAACGGAGTTGTGACAATACCTAATTCTTCAGTCGTCTCATCCGGTTCACCTACTTCGTCTGATCAAATTTTGACCACTCACATCAATAACAATGGAGTAACTGATCTCGGAGGTGACAGTCAATATTATGAGCTGAAAGTACTGGACTCCGTATTTGTTGATTCAGATACTGTGATTCCCAACGTAGAAGAGCTCATTATGACCCCCATTACACCACAGTTTAATGGAACAGGAATGAAAAAGGGAAGCGAGATCTCAGAGAAAAAAATTCATTCAACTACTCTCAGTGCCAAATGGACTTACACAACTAACAACGATCAAAATAAAACACCGAGGAAAAGAAACAAAAAGCAAAACTGTATGAAAACTCCCATCATCACTGGAACCACCAACGGAGTATTACCAAGTACCATGAATTGTGATAGCCAGAGGAATGGTCCTGTACTTGGCACCATATCACCTTCAGCCGGATCACCGAAGAGCACCCAGAGTAGTCCCAGTACAAATAGCACCAGCAGTAGCACCGGAACTGGTACAACTGGGGTTACATCAAGAAAGGAGCGCTCTCTTCACTACTGTAACATTTGCTGCAAAGGATTTAAGGACAAATACTCGGTTAACGTTCATGTACGTACTCACACAGGAGAAAAGCCCTTTTCCTGCACACTTTGTGGAAAGAATTTCCGACAAAAAGCGCACTTGGCAAAGCATTATCAAACCCACGCTGCCAAGGCTAACAATCCGCATGGAAAAGGGTCTAAACGGGCTGTCTCTGTCGCTGCGTCATGAGCGACCAGTGCAGTGACAGATAGAGGAATTATGTATCTTGTACATAAAAGATAGAAGGAGCATTTTTCTTAATATATAGTTATTATAAACAACCGTGAAAGATAGTTTTTTATCTGTTTACAAAAATTCAAACCATTCAATTATGAATGATGAATATATGTAACTTTTCAAATTTTGCAAATTGTGATTTTTCCATTATCTGTTAGTTTATGGATTATTATGTAAAAATGACCGTGATTATCTTCATTTTGTCAATTACCTTTCTGACTTTTTAGATTAAACTTTTTATTAAGTCGTGGCATGTATTTTGATGGGCGTATGAAGTATGTTTAAAAAAAAGGTATTCTTGACTTTTTCGGTTTTAAGCATGTGTAATTTAAAGTATAGATGTGATGTGAAGATTTTTAAAATATTTAGAATCTGAAGAATGATATGGGATAGAACAACACTGATAAATTATATTACCTATTATATCAATAATTAGTCACTTTTTTTAAACTTTTTTTATCGCGAGAGAATGTTTTGATTCAGTACAGTGCCAATCTCACTTTGGAAAGGCATATCATTGTGCTTTTACTGAATAAGGTGCTTAGAATGATGTAGATAAGCATTAGAAGGGGAACATGTCGTGTGGTCTGTAGTTCATGGTTGACACCCAAAGTATAGTAAGTAACTAAAGCAGTCAGGGGTATGTATAAGTAACCAATGTTTAAAAGTTATCTTCTTGACCAACCTTTAATGTGAGGACTCCTTTTAGATTTAAAGTTAGTTCATTCTGTTTCGAAAATCATTTTCCGCTAAGTATAATTGCGTTCGTGAAACAATATCTTTCACATTTACATACCTATATATAAATGCAGCATATACATTATAGGTAGGTGGGTCCATTTTATTTTTGCATAAATGTCAGATAAATATTTGTGAACTTTGTGATTTCGTGCATTTTATGGTACTAGATATGTACATTGATCATATTATTATTAAACTAAAACAGACGATGGTTTGAATGGGAACAGCAAACAGTTCTCAGGAATCGGAATCCGAACGTATCTCAAAACAGAATTTTCTGAAACCTGAAAAATGATTTATTAAGTTTTCATATAACACATTAAAAATAAAAGTATTAATTCTTTCTGTGAGTGCCGGTATCCTTCCATGTACATCTTTTTAAAACTTTCTCACAAAAATCAAATGAAATCAGCTTTTTTAAACCACATACACCTCTTATTTCTAATTATAACACCACTGCCTCCAAGACAGAGACAGCTATTTAACACTGACGTTTGGAACTGAAAGGGGTGAAAAGTTTTTGTACATTCCTGGTATTTGCGACTTTTAGGTTAAATGGATTGATGGTAGATAGTAATCAATATTCTACAAGAAATAAACATGAAACAAGACAATATTAGATGTAGATAATTTAATTGAATAGTGATATTGAACAAAGATAATGATGTGTTTATGTATGTTGTAGTTAACTATATAACGACAATTACTCCATTGTAAATTGATTTTACAGTATAACAATATATTCTCCCGAAATCGCAACCAAAATATATTTTTCCATTTACATAGCTAACACGAACTTCTTCCTCTGTCCAAATCGAATTCATGTAATTATAATGCTCCTTTATTTAAGTACAGACTCAATAATTAAGTGAATTATCATATAATTACTTTAAATTATCTACTTTATTTTACACCTGCTTTATGTACTTCAAACATTATTACATTGTGTAGCAATCTGATTTCTTGATTCGATCCTGTGGTTAGATATTCAATTGTACAATAAGAGAATTTATCTAATTATTTACTACTACTTTATGAATATACATAGTAATGGTACTACTAAAATCAAAATCTATGTAATGATTCAATCTATACAAATAAATTGTTTTAACTTGGTGAAGCTATTTATTACTTCAGATTCCTCGCTTTGCTGGCTTTGGAGAAACGAGCACTTGTTTTTCATCACTTAATTGAATTATATATGTAGAATCCTTTTTCCACATTAGTTTCCTATTATAATTTGTCTCGGGAGCACGAAGATCTAAAACAATTGATATTGTTACAGGGCAAGCTTCAGTCCAAGCCTATAAAATAATAATCATCATCATCACCTTTAATGTCCCACAAATTAATTGACTGTATTGCATATGTATAAGCTCGTAAACCAAACAAACCTGATGGGAAATTGAAACAGTAGTTAGCAAGCGTACATCGCTACTATCCCCGGTGGAATCTGTTCTAAAATCAGAAGCGCGTGGGCAGATAAGATGAACTTGCTGATCCGGATAATTTATCTGAAAACATATGAATATAGCCTTAAAATATAAAAGACTACCCAATTCAGAATTTAGGATGCCCAAAGGGCATATTATTAGACACCATTGTAACAACTGAACCCACCATAATTCTGACATGAGATGTGTCTTCTAAATTGTGAATTTCAGCATCCAGTGGGATTCCTAACAGCAAGCCAGCAGTAAATTTTAAGGCAGTATCTGACTCTCCGCTGGGTTCAATTATTGTCGCCGATGCCATTTTTATCTATAACATCATTATATGTAAGCATGTATATATGATTCACCAAGACCAAGAATATCACATTAGACAAAAGTATATGAACTTACTGAACTGGAAAATGATATAAGCGGTATTGCATGTTTTTCGAATAAAGGTAGAAGATGCTTTGCCACAGTTCCAGGTTTTGGTTCATCCAATGAGTCTAACATTTTGAACATTGCAAATGTAAACTCATCCGCAGATAAAGTATTTTCGTCCAAATACTTTTGCACAGTTTCAGCTTGTTCTAATAGATTTTGACATATAGCTAACGCAGACGCATTGCTTCCTCTGACGATATAAACCAACTCTAAGGCCAACGCTCGAAGTTTTAATTGCATCGTCAATCCATACTCCTTAGGGCTTAAGCCTGTAAACCTATATTGCATTTTTAAACACAACTGCATGAAAAGTTGTATTTGAACTCTCAATGGCTCACTTTGCGTGTTTTGAGATAGTTGAATCCAAGCGGAAGAGTTCAACGAATTTGTGTAAACTAGCTGAGCTTTAATATACAACGATGTAAATTTTGCTATAGCAGATACATCTTGATCAACCTCTGATAATCTCTGAAATAACCGTTTAAAAAATGAACATGACTTTATATTTTACACACGTATAGTTATTACCAATTTTTAAATGAAAATTACTTTCAAGTCCTTAAGGATAAGTTTGCACAGTCGGGTTTTCATTTCGCTATTGAGATTTGCAGATGATTTAAGTTTTGCTGTTAAATCTTTTAACATGAGTCTCCCATTCGTGTTACTATCAAGAGGAACAGTGGAAGAAGAACCACTATTTTGGCGTTCAGAGGACTGGGCTCCGTTGGTAGATTCGTTACTAATATTGAGCTCAGGTACCAGTTGGGATAATGTATCTCTTAGATAGTGATAATGACGCAAAAGCTTTTCGTCGAAAAGTGTTGCCATTGTTGGGCAGCCCTTTGCGGCATTGAAAACAAGAATCAACACTGAAACGTAGGCTGGATCTTCGGGGTCCGGCTCAGATGTGTCAAAGAACGGGTGCATTGACAATAACTGCGGAACCAATGGAAGTACTACCCAGGGGTGATTTTTCCCAACTCCCTCCAAACATTTCCAAATACTTTTCTTGTCCTGCGGATATCTTTTTAAGTTTTCCAAAATATGATCCAAGCACATTTTGACACAGTCTTTGGTCATTAGGTGGCAAACTGACAACAGCTTATGCAAACCTTCCCGTATGTCTATAGAAGAATCCTACAGGGGAAAATGGGAAGATTCTAATAAATAATAACATTGGACAATGAGACGAAATACAGTTCAGTATCGGGAAAAGGAAATCCTACTAGTAATATCAAAGAAAGATAATATATAGTATTTTTTATCTATAACGTTTCTATAAACTGTGGGTTGATACTACATTTGCCAACAAACCTAGAAATTCATCTTCTAATCCATGTACAAAAGCCCCTGCCGCCCCACTGGTAATGAGAGAGACTGAGTCTGCATTGATCAGTTCCTGCGGAGCGTCGTCTGCCCATTTCTTTCCTGACGACCATTCACCGGATTTTACCTTTTCCCACTGGCGCTCATGAGCTGACCGTTTTCTCTTCACAAACCAAGATTGGTTGATCACATTACTAACATATTAATAGGATAGTAGCAGTCTTTTATTTAGCATCATTTACAACTTACCCTCATATCAGACATTAATTTTTTATCCAATGTTTGTTCCAAGAAGTGTTGACCAACCTGCGGCATTTTCCCTAAGAGCGTGGCGGCCACGACTCTAACTTGGACACATGGATCATTAATAGCATGACATATCTTCGCAAACGCGTCGTCAACTAAACGCATTTTTTCTCCTATTCCAACTGGAGATGGAACCATACTAGCAGATTAAAACAGCAGTAAGTTAAATATAAATACTACATAAGGATAAGATGCTTAATTTAAAAGTTAAAAACTCACTGCTCGGGATACGTCTGGCTTATGGCCCATAGAAGCTGAATTGATGCCAGTTTAACACTTTCGTAGTCATCATCTAGATTTTTTGAAACTTCGTTGTATGCATGGACATCCAATTTAGCCCCCCTTTCATGAAGATGCAGCTACAAATAAATAAACTCATAATTCTCCATTTTTCTCCAATGTATAATGTTAAATAATAGCAGGTTGCATCGTCTTACCATCATTTTAAAGGCAATACTTCGAACCCTTGGTTCGTGGCTGTGACTGTATGAATGGAGAAGTTGGAGCGCGGTTTTTACAGCATTAGGATCATCATATGGAGTTAATAACCCAATTATCTCTAAGCACTTACACTTTACTTTGGCATCAGTTCTTTTGATGAGCTAAATTATGACCACGAGTACAACAAACAAGACATGATTCATTACTAGTGTATATATAGTTTTCAAAATATGGTTAATATGCTACAAGATACGCACCTTTTTTGCTACCATCAAGATTCTACCGCTGGAAACTCCATCATTTGCAGTTTCTGCCAACTTAAGGCACACAGTTAGGCCACTATTTATGATAAGCGGCGAACTTTCATTCTGAATTAGGCGTAATATCTCATCGATGGTTGACTATTCACAAAGTTAAGAAAATACTTTTATAGGAAATGAATACGCAATCGTTACGTAAACTATTGGAAATTATAAAAGTACCAGCAGGTCTGGATGTCCAAGATTTAGCAACTGCAGAGTTGTTAAATATTTAGCCTTCAAAGCCGAATCCTCCTCTTTAGGAAACAACGTTATTATCTTCGAATGTAGCTTCATCACAAGTGTGTGCTGCAAATTTTAAAACGACAACTCATCAACCGCTGTAACCCGCAGAGTGCAGAGACCACTACGTCACACTAAAATCCAATAAATTATCATAGTCCATTTGATAATGTAAATTTCGTACTTACGTTTAAAGGCAGGCTTGCAACAATTTTTGACATGTTCCTAAAGTTTTCGGAAGGTGAGCGACTAGAATCCAACGCTTCAATTTCGCTTTCCACAGCTGCGGCAAGAGTTGAACCTTCGAGAGACACTCCATCTGCAGGTTTTTTGATAAGCCGAAGTCTTTTAACTGACCGAGATGACTCGGAATCAGCATCAATCGTTTGGGTATGAGACTGAAACTCAGCCAATGCTCTCTTTTTAATCGGTGCTCGTGCTGCCATGATTAATTAATTGTTGAACTGAAATTCCAAAGTATCACTTGTGACGTGTAGCAGTTAAAAAATTTTAAATGGTCACAGATAACGGCGCAACAATCACGTTTTCTCACGACATCCAATGGACAATAATACTACTTTCTCGTGCGAGTTTTTCCATACACTGCTGAATAGAACAGAAATCAAGCACTTCCAAACTACGTTTACTAACCATTCATCAGTTATGTCTTACAGCACACAAAGACCGTGACGATATTTATTTCTTGTTTTGTATATAAGTTTCGCCAACAATCCATCATGAGGTCGGCTCCAAGATGAAAAATGTTTGATTTAATTTAATACACATCCCATACGATTCTGTATTTCCTGAACTGCTGCACTGCACTTAGCAGTTTTAAAATTATTTAAAATTTAAAACATGTACCACGAAACGGTCCAAGAGTAGGAGCCCAAGCCTGAATGTATGTGCACTTCTGCCCTTCACGTTACCTTGATCTGTGTAAGTATGTATGCCCTTTTGTACTAGTGCTACTGCCGAAAAACAAATCGTCATATGTTGTTTTGTTGTACCCTTTGATCGTATGTTGTACGCTTTGGTAAGTTTCGGGGCATTTTGTAACGTGTACATGGTTTGCAAATTTTGGCTTGCATGCAAACTGCATATGTAAATGTAATGCTGCATGAAAACATTGTATGTAAAATTCACGGTATCTTATTAACTTTTTAGCTTTTTTAAAAACAAGTGACAAAATTTTATTGACAAACAGTATTAAGAAAGGAACAATAAAATGCCAGCTTTAAGAAAGTGACTTTGTAAAAAGATGCTTCTCGGCAGTAAATGGAGTAGGTTTGTCTATTACATGTATGTCTGTAAGAGTGAAAAAACAGTTGTCATTTGACATTATGGACAATTCTGAGACCGCCGATAAGCATGCATCAGGGGCCCTCTCCAACTCAAACACCATGAAAACGTTGTCTTCAGGATGTGGTTTCAGTAATGAACCAGGTAAGTACAATGTAACTTGTGGTCCCACCACTGGCCAATAACGACCTAAGTTAAAGCCGTTTACCCATATAATCCCCTAGAATATACAAAATTATTATTATAACTACTGCTAACGCTCAGCTCGGCAGAGTAATTATGCTAAAGTAGAGTAATTTAGTGATGTGCCTTTGAAAATCCATCCAATCTGACAAAAGTATCGAAAATGGAATCATTTGTTGACGGTAACGTAAAATTTCCGACAAAAAAGGAGCCACTACCGCTATTTCGTAATTCCACAACAGCGTTTTCTTTGTTATCAACAGTGCCAGCTTTCAACCCATTTGCATACTTTGTTAGCTTTTTCCCATCGATGTGCGATAGAGGAAACATCTCCCAATTTTTTAAAATATTCGATCCAAGTGTAACATTTGGTCCGGGACCCTTGTTATAAGGATGACAAAGTAATTACTTAAAAGCTGTCGCCATTATTCAACTCTCGTTATAAAAACAAAATTGGTATTGGATGGAGTTCATGTACAATTACCTTGCTTTCATTGATTTCCTGGCCGTAGCAAACTCGACCTTGATTTTCTACCAACATGCTTATAGTTTGCCCTTGGCGGGCTAGTACTGGAATCGAATAAATGCTTTCTTGTCTTGAGATGATACCTTGGAAGACCTTTGTGTTAGCCATAAAAAAAGCAAACAGAACAGTCATTAGTAATTTACACGTGCATTTATCGGTTTGTGTCAACTAATCAAAAATATTATATCCGATGATAACTCCCCCACCTTATCAACGTATATGTACGCCCTGTCCTTCAAATTAGGAGCTGAAAGCAGTACTGGATCAGAAGTAATAAAGTCAATTTGAACTTGATATAACACAAAACCGGATCCGACTTTTAGCTGTTCAAAAGACAATGGCAAGGTTCTACAAAAGCATAACATTTGTGCATAGTTAAATTAAATAATAGTATTTATGAGAACGGTAAATAAGAACGTTTGCGTAGTCATTGTCTATTGTATAATTTTTTAAACCTACGAATGTGTACGCAGTCCACCAAAAACCATCAAAAACTCGGGAGAAAATATGCCGGTGAGCTTCCTTAAATGCACTTTGCCATATGCTCCTTTGGGTGAAACAGTACAGTTTTCATCAGGAACTTTTATGTACTGAAAAAAGTTTTAAAATAGGTTATCATGAGCTCAAATACAGAGGGAATTAATCAGATGTGTTATGAATGAAAGAATCAAAGTATTTTATTCACCTTTGAAATTGTAGATTTAATGCCAAAATATTTGTCAGTGGGGTCACCGGCTTCACTCAGAGGAGCGTCAAAATCATAAGACGTAGGATTGGGATCATACATTCCACCATCAATGTTTGCACCTGAGCCCAATCCAAAAGATGTTCCACCGTGATATATGTAAATGTTCACATTCGCCCCAAGTGCTAACATAGTGTCCAATGCAGAAGTCACAGATTCAGTACTAACTGTACTATGTGGCTTTTGCCAATGATCGATCCATCCCGGGTAAAATTCTGAGTTAACTAAAGGTCCCGTCGGGGCGTACTTCCGTTGAACCGCAAAAGAAGAATTTATGTCTCCTGGGGATTCTGCCCCAAAATCAACTGTAGGATATACCTTAAATTGTGGAAGTTTTACGTTATTACTTTTTCAAATACGGACAATCGTCATATAATACAATATTTCTTACTCCAGACAGGCTGCCACATTTCACCATTCCGTCACCAGCCCCATCAGTGGAGAATAACACCAAATCGTCCCCAAGATGAAAGCGAATTAAGTCTCTCAAGAAACCTGTATATTCCTTGTCACACGCATAGCTCCCATATTCGTTTTCAACCTCGGGTTAAATTCAATTCATTCAAATAATTACAAATTTGTACATAAATGAACCAGTATGATAACATTTAAACTACATTTAGATTAGCCTAACAACCTCTAATGTTACCTGCATCATTATTATAGGACCTCCATTTTCGTATAAATACGGTTTTAGTCTTGGTAAAAGCTCATCAAACCAGTGTGACACAAAGTATACATAGTCTGTGGAATTCCATGTAAGCGCATGTGTTTAAGTACATCTTGGTTTAATTTATATCCATGTAATTATAATTAAGCGTTATAAATTACCCAAGTCACTTGTACGTAGCTTCATGTTGGGTTTCTCCCATAGAAGCCATGCTGGGAGTCCACCCTACACAAAAATAAAAACACCACTTTATTGAGATGAAAATGCTAGAATTTATATAGTGCGACACAGGCAGACGTCAATGGATCAAGGTCATACGTTTCATACCATATCTCTTTCAGAATCTATATAGGGACCTGGCCTGAGAATGACAAGCAAATCATTTTTCTGGGCAGTTTCAATAAATTTGAAAAGATTCAAGTTCCCCTCATAGTTAAACTTGGCTTCTGCAGAGATCTGATGTAAGTTCCACGCAACGTAACTAGTGAAATGAGGACGATGATTAAATATTTTAAAAACTATCATCTCACTCATAATTTAATTATATTCAAATTTCAAGTTCCTCAATGATTGGCGTATACATTATAACTTGATTCTGATTAATGTCTTACGTTGTTATCGCGTTCAGACCCCCGAGACGACATTTCCGTAGCAAGTCGTCCCATTGTTCCTCAGTTGATCTAAAGTAGTGAATCGATCCACTTACATACTGAAATTTTTTCCCGTTTTTTCGAAACGCATTGTGAACATAGTCAATTTCAAACCGTCTCCCATTATTATTAAGAACTGGATCGGTTTGATTACCAGTAAATTCTGAAGCTACAAGGGGCAATAACAAAGAAAATGAAGCCAAACACAAGGGAATGAACTTCATTGTGAGAAAGTTGCTAGTTGCTATATTAAAAATAGTGTCACGTCGACGAGAAAAAAGAGAATGAGGAATGAGTCCCATTCGTTTCAATGTACAGCATTTATTCTGCTAGGTGATCATGATCATGTAAACATACAAAGTAAAAAGTAGACATCTCGTGTTTTCCAGTAGGGTTCAACATTGAAAAATTGACTTAAAAATTTGACCTGCCAATGAAGTTGTGTAAAGTCTATTGCATCGCAGAATCCAGATTGTAGACTCTCTAAACAAACAAGTTTTATCAGTATGTGGGCAAACGGAAAATAAGTAAACTTCAGATTAAGCAAATGCCTGTCAATGACCATGCATGAGGCAAAAGAGCAAATATTCATGTAAAGCATCAAGCTTCTTTTTTACTGTTTTGAACTCTACAAAAAACCCAGTAGTGCTTTTATATTTCATAGACATGGACATGAGTCATGAATGACTCAAGTCTGTGTTAAATAGGTTCATGTTCATACTTTCTTTGTGATAGAAGAACAGAAAAAACAGCGATATCACTGCATGGATTCAAGTCTTCCTATCAAATCGAAGACGATAATTTATACATTTTTGTACTACATAAATTGTACAGGCTGAATAGGATGACTCTCTACTGCCGGCGCGGCGTTTCGACCATACGAATGGGTATTCCACGAACTCAGGAAAAAATACTACTACAGACAAATGATGTGTTGGTTAACACTTAAATTTATACCTCAAAGGAAATAATGGTGCATTCGTTCAGAAATAATTGTTCGGGATATATTATATGAAATGACAAGACAAGGATTGAACCTTAAAATAAAACATTGTAGGGTTGACCACAAATACACCAGCTACAATTTAGGCATAACAGCAATAATGTTAGCAAGTACTATAAGTTTGCACGCATTCAATATAAAGTAAATCGACGATAGGACGGATGACACTGCTGCAAAGCACATATTTATATGCAAAGTTTATCAAAGGAAAAATAAGAGACAATTATTGTTTATTTGCAGTCAATTTTAAATACATTCATCTGGCGGATCTGCCTATAAATAAATTGGGTTATCATCATTTAAACATTGTGCAGTTGTAATGTTTTCATTTTGATATGCAAAT
Organism: Callyntrura sp. NNG-2020; assembly: GCA_027744055.1. Taxonomy (NCBI): domain Eukaryota; kingdom Metazoa; phylum Arthropoda; class Collembola; order Entomobryomorpha; family Paronellidae; genus Callyntrura; species Callyntrura sp. NNG-2020. The sequence continues at coordinate 15,762 of JAHZNE010002023.1, forward strand.
GATTAAAGAAGATAAATTAAATTACGCATGTTCCAAAGTGTAAAATGATTAGCTGAAAATGAAACTACATTGCGCAGGCCAAATACAATTTCGAAATTTTATTTATCATTTAGACACTGCCACCCTGCACATACACTGTTGACTTTATCAATTGAGGTGTATAGCAAAAGTACGAGGCAAATGTCAATTCATTTCCGATATTTAGATCATATATGACAAGTTTTAGAAAATAATTCAATGTAATGCAGCTAATGTAGCTGGATACAATACATGTCCAAAAATTTCAGATTTATTTGTTTTCGTCCACAATATAGGAATGTATTTTCGCGAAACATAAATTTACGTAATGCCACACCACAACAGTATGAAAAATGGACAATAATATCAACACAAAAAGGAATCCAAAAACGCGAAGTGCATTAAATGGATCAATTACCAACGTAATCATCAATACCTTTAGCCCACTCGGCCACGAACTATGTTAGAGGCGGATCTGAAATTTGCCTGCCTTTGTAATATATTTAACTCCTTTAAATGGACGATATTTTTCACCATACATATCAAGTCTGCTGACTTTTAATCCAGAGACTGCCATTTGATTGATTGTGAAATTCACCTAAAATTGAAATTACATAATGGCAGTGTATTATAATTTTGAACAAAACATATAGTGTGGTATACGAACACAAAAATATATATTTACGTTGACAGAAGGGTTTGATTCTATTGGTGGAGAGCCAGCTTGCAGACTTATCTGTGAAAGCAGATTAAACATGAAGATATGAAGTAGATAACAACGTTGACAGTTGCACTGCATACCTCAATTATTCATCAGAAATGTGTTATAATAAAAATAGACAACAAAATATCAAAAACCCTACCGTTCCTCGGATATTTGGAAGTTTTGTTACGTCAATTTTTCCAACGTCCCACTGAAGCACTTTACTAACAGGGTCAAAGGAGTATTTTCCCTGCGACGGAACCAATGTACAGTTTAAAACCGCCTTAGGCATTGGTATTTCAACGGACACATTTTCAACCTAAGGATGTAATTTTTGTATTTTAAAGTTCAAAAATACCTGATTGTTTAGCGTTTATTTGATTGCAGTTAAGAGGGAAAAGTACCTGTCTACCCATTGTTTGCTTCGGGCCTACAGTAATATCAAGTCTTCCTTCTCGGAATGAAATGAAATGTTTTAGATAAATAGGAATTGCCACTATGCTTTGTGAACTTATGTGGTATGAAATTAAACGAAAATTTCCATCCGGGGGAATGAAAGACAGCACTTTCTCACTCTGAAGACAAAAAATACATCATAGAGATAGACAATCGTTAATTGGTAATTGTACCGTAGTTAGTATATGTTGTAAATCCATACCTCCCATCTCTTGAAACGAACACAAGGGTGAAAACTAACGTCATCTAAAATTCTTGGGTTCACAAAAGACATTGTCAGATCTGGCATTCCACTTAATTTAATGCAGCAATCAACCTGTAACAATAACTAACTCCTATAGATGTTTATCATACAAATCATATTGTTCTATGAATCAGAGTTGAAATACTTACATAACCCTGAATTTCCGCTGAAACAGTTCCTCCAGATTTGTCAATGATCGCATCCACTTCTTCTATAACATCGAAATATGCCTCATTGTTGGCATATTTAACACCACTACGCCGCCATGGAATATTAGATAGCTGACCAGATGGCAAAGTACAGCTTACACTATATTTCAAAAGTGGTACATTTGCTTATGTTGTAACACATTTACTTATTAAAACAAATGCAAAAATATCATAATGCTAACTTACTTTGATTTTCCTGTGACTGTATTAGCAATGGTTCTCAAAATATTGGGTGGTTTTATCAGTTCCTTCAAAATATTTGATTCGGTCGCCAGCGGAAATCCATTATCCAACATCTCATCGAGCAGCTAAAGTTATACATGAGCGCAAACAAAGCAATAGCATTTAAGAAAATTTTAGTTTAGACTAATGTGATTTCCCCCCTTCTTTTCGGTGCTACAAACATTGCCTTTTTATTTGGGAACACTTAAAATTTAATTACTTCAAAAATGATAACATAATGTTCCTTAATAATGGATTCACTGCAATCCCCAAAGTAATCGTCAAATATATCCACAACACGATGCAAAAATTCTATTACGAACAGCGGCGGCACTGTTGTGAAAACAATATATCCCAGAAAAATATATAAGCCCGACATGTGACATACGAAATATTATTGAAACAGGTTAAATTATATATATCTCTTTTGTGAACGTACCTTCAGTGGTGCAGACGGCCACAAAGTACATATTACACCTAAAAATTGTGATTAAATAATGATGCGGCGTGGCAAGTACTGGAGGCATATCAATAGGCGACGAAATTTTCTTCTGTTCTTCAAAAAAGTAATCACACACCGAACGAGAAATTACAGATTTCCAGTGCTTTTCCATAAACACGTCACTGCAAAATTAATTACATATCCAAATCATACAAGCAATTTGCAATAACTATGCAAATATTAGTATTTGAACCACCGCCGCAACAGGTAACGTATTTAAAAATCATGTGTAACAATCTTTTACACTTACCCTGACGTGTTTATGATAAAAAGACTATGGATCATTTTCCTTCAAGGAGTAAGAGGATGAATTACTTAACAGTAACCTCTTAACGGTCAACGGTAGTAGTAAATTCCACAAAGCCAAAAGGTTACAAATATGTCGAGGAAAATCTCAATCGTTAGTCACTGCAAAATTAATTACATATCCAAATCATACAAGCAATTTGCAATAACTATGCAAATATTAGTATTTGAACCACCGCCGCAACAGGTAACGTATTTAAAAATCATGTGTAACAATTTAAAAAGTCTTTTACACTTACCCTGACGTGTTTATGATAAAAAGACTATGGATCATTTTCCCTCAAGGAGTAAGAGGATGAATTACTTAACAGTAGTAACCTCTTAACGGTCAACGGTAGTAGTAAATTCCACAAAGCCAAAAGGTTACAAATATGTCGAGGAAAATCTCAATCGTTAGATTGGTGGTTATTTTACTGTATATTCCGCCTCACTCGCTGCTAACCGGACTATCCATCTGTCATTCATTCGTTCTTACAACATTTAATAAAATCAGTACAACTATCGAGTATTGTTTTAATGAACAGAAATGTCAAAGTAATCTCATGAGCAGCAAACAGAAATCGAATTTTGGCATTTAAAAAATGCTTCACCTTTCTCCTCTTACATAAGTTGTATCAAAATATTTTAAAATTTCTATTGTACCTTGTAATGTTCCTGAATTCACTATTTACTTACTTTTACTATTTTTGTATTTTGTATGTACTGTTATAATTCATGCACGCAAACATACACATCTGTTTTATTAAATAGCTCATTATCACTGCCTCTATGCCACGCATCTGCTATACATCAAGCAACACATCTGTTATTGAGATGAGTGTTGATGCCGAATACCTCCTTCAAGAATATGCCGAATACATATACCATCATATCAATAAAAAGCATGTTTATGTATACATTGCGTATGTGTACCTATAACCAAAATACAATACTGATAATGATAATATAATGTACATTGCAATTGCAACACCTACAATGTAGAGAATAGAGAAACTTTTTTTCAATCACAAATTATTAGAAACACCCCTACCATCTCCATTTCATTCATCTAGTTCTGGCTTGACTACAAATTACATCAATAATTCAAGATGGACTTCGAGAGAAATGCTTTCCAAAAGACACCTTGACGGTATGGTAATTTTGGTATTTGAAGAATCAAATTGGCCTTTCTCTATTGAAGGAATAAAAAGAAAGTCGCATTCTTTCTCATGTATTTGTTTCAAATATAAATGGTTTTGAATGGCTGTCATTTACACTTGCTA
>JAHZNE010002024.1:0-22831 GCA_027744055.1 Callyntrura sp. NNG-2020
CATTTTCAAACAAAACGTTTTTCATTTTCAAACAAAACGTTTTCATTTTCAAACAAAACGTTTTCATTTTCAAACAAAACGTTTTTCATTTTCAAACAAAACGTTTTTCATTTTCAAACAAAACGTTTTCATTTTCAAACGTTATTTTGAAGTACTAAATTCCATGTTATGTGGAAAAATGTCGATAGTCTAGTGTAACTGTAACTGGCGGAGTAAGAAGAATTATTAAAGATGTAGCAATATTTCCAAACTCCTCCAATCAAATTACAAGTTTTTGTATATAATGTCTTAAGCAGACACATCACACAATTGTTGGTTTCGTAGGTATGCTATACTGCCCATTTCAGTGGGCGAAATTCATTTTTAAAACTAGGGTTTTCCAGATCCGTTGAGTTGCTTCTTGGTAATATCTCAGCGTATTCTTGGTTTTTTCATTGTATTATTTAGTTTGCTGCCCATTCTAAGAAGCTCTAAATTTCTGATAAGCAATAAGCATATTAGAAATCCCAAATTTTCTATTAGCCCGACATTTTTGGGAGCCCCAAATTTCTTAGAAGACTCATGTTTCTTAGTAGCCCCACATTTAAGAGTCCACCTTGCGAATGCAACAATATCAAGAGCTAAACACTAAAATTTCGTGCGACCCTTCTTTCCGGGGCCCCTAATATTTTAGGGCCTGGAGAATGCTCTCCACCTCTCTCCATTGTAGGCACGGCTCTGCGGGTTTGTGTTTTGTGGTGGCTGGCAACGGGTAGGAAGAATGGAAGCATCTTTTATTTCCTCGAAGGTCCAGTATATGCGTCTAGGTATCTCTGTCAAGCTTGCCTAATCTTTTTTACAGTGTTTCTTTCTCTCTGTCTAAGTATATCTGTATCGCCAACGCCGATTTTTTGTCAACTTTCTTCTCTGAGGCGATACTTTGGAGGACTTGAATAGCACCCGCCGCCGTGTGGAGTAGTACATTATTGCGTCTGTGTGGTTTTGGCTGATTGTAAACGAGAGTAAGTCAAACAAAGTCAAATTGTAATGGTGAGAGCGAACAAAGTTTTTCTTTTTGTGAAATTCCACACTTTTTCTGCATCCACACATGTCTAATTTTAGAAAGTGAGAAAGGATGCAGAAAGGAAGAGAGAGAGAGAGAAAATCGAATGATGATGCGAAATCAGTCAATAATACACGCGCGCACGGATACATACAGTTACATTTTTTTCTTATTCTCTGTTTATTTGCTTGAATGCGTCTCTCTATCTTGCGTGTATTACACACGGAGGACTCTTTGCAAAGTCAACTAACAAAGTTGCTTCAAGTGTGTAGTAGATAGACGAGCGCGACATAAAACAAATCACCTCCTTTGGCTCCTTTACTCTGATTTATCTACGCTCATTTTTTCTGCGACTTTTTTTTCATTTATCCCACTCGGCCAACGGTGCAGGCAGTAGTGCTTTCTACAGTGAACAGACTAACCCACCATCACGCCACTACTAACCGGAATGATGTAGCAAACATTCCTCCGAGTTTTTTCTTCTTTTGATCAAGTAAATCAACTCAATATTGAGTTATTACAGAGAATAGCAGAAAAAAGTCGATTTTTGAAACTTCTTTATTATTTTTTTTGTAAAAAAAAAACAATATCAAAATAGGCTCGTCGTCGTATCTTCCTAAATATTTTATTTCTGTCGCCAGTTTAACTTTTACTTTAGAAGAGACGACTCACTATCTATCTACACTCAGCCCACACAGCTACGCTGATTTCGTTTCATAAAATTCGTAAAATCTCGTTTCATCTTTTTCCAGTGATGAAACTTCCAGCCGAGAAAGAAAAAGAAAGGATAATGTAGCACAAAAGAAGCCAGATTTATTCGAGTTTGCCGACTGACATTCATTACTACGCCACGCTACGGTTTGATAGTGGGCCGGGGCTGGACTACATAAATTTACCCCGGTTAGGAGTACCAGGTCCCTTCTCCATTGTCATTTGTCATTATCAGGATAATACCAAAATGTGCATTTCGAACATATATGTAATATGTAAGGAGAAGAAAGGCAGGCGGAGTTGAAGATCGCGGGGGACTATGTTTCTTAGACAAGCATCTTATTAGCGTCGTTACTACTCGTTCAGCGGTCACCTTGTGATTACACCAGCAGGTATGTACCTAAACACCTATTGTATGGGGAGTGTAGATGCAGAAGAGTGTGGCGTGATCCACTACATTAACAAAAATCTCAAAGGAAGACTGATGGTGAATCAGAGTAGTTACGAGAGAAAGAGGAGAGAGAGAGAGATGCACTTTGGAATGTAAAAGACAACTCAAGAAACGGTTTGAATTTTTGTAACCTTTTGGTTTGGCATATGTAAGGACGTCGTACCTATTGTTTCTGTATGCATGTTTGGCTCGAGTGTTTGCTTTTTTTCTGAGATTGCATTTCCCCGGCCTTTGGTATCGTAGTCGAATGGCAAAGAATAACAAGCGACAAGGCAACAAAGAGGAAAGGAAATCCTCTACAAAATTTACGAAGAAAAGCAGAGAAGGAAAAAGGAGACGTAGACAAGGGAAAATGGATTGAATTGTTCCGTATGCAAGAAAACCACTTGACGTTATTGTTCCATGTTTTTTGATCCGGAGCATTTTTGTGTGATTGTGAAATATTCGATTTTCTCATCCCACAAAGGAAATCAACAGAAAACTTTTCGTCGTCGTCTCCTATTTCTCTCCTCTCTCCCTGCTTCTTCGTCTTCTCCAAACTGCAAACCACTTTATCCATTTGTCTTTAATGAAAATACACGTTGAAAAATACATACACATCCATGTTATATGTAAGATATGAAGTAAGACCGACAGAAAACGTACTCTGTTCCCTTAGCGTCGACAACTTAGGGGGTTCAGAGTTGTGTGAGTTGCATATATCTTTCTCCGTGTGTCGGAGCCGGATTCGGCAAAATATAAAAGAGTCCCGGGTTACACAGTGATATGTTTGTGGAGTCGTATTAGGCGTGTGTGTATACTCACGTATTATTATTGTTATTATTATCATCATTACCTTGTATTTTGAGCCAGTTAACTTGTTCCTAGAAACCAGAAAAGAACGTCAAAGCGTTTTTCTTCTATTTTCTGATTGAGTTGGAACTTTGGAAAACTTTTTTTGTATTTCTCGTCAAGGGATGACGTGGGCATGGTGGGCTGAAGTGAAAATAGAATAATGACATTTACTCTATTCTATTTTATTGCTGGAGGCACCAAATGTGCTTTGTTGTGCCAGGAGAAAGCAAGAGAGAGAGAGAGAGAGAGAGAGAGAGAGAGCTGATGGTACAAGGCAAATTCCAAAAAATAGTTTTCTCTTCTTGCACGTTTTTGCACATTAAATTTTTCCCGGCGCATCCACCATTTCTATTCCTTGTACACTGACGGCTGCCGGGGAGTTCTTGTTGCCCCGCTGCGGCTGTTCATTGAACTGGAACATCTAACGGCACAATTTTCAGAAGTGTAAAGCAAACGTATTGTTTTCTTAGTGACGTCTTTGGCTAAGCTTCCATGTGTTGAAAATGTCTTCCGAGGAGGGTTACCTATGACGCTGCAAGCATCCAGCAAATAAAATGCAAAAGTAAAAAGAAATAGGATAGGAAAGGTAATACATGTTATGACTAGGAACATGAATAAATTTATTTCCCGAGAATTGTTGCTTTTCATCGGGAACTTTCATTGTTACCGGGGGAACACGGTGGGAATAGGGGGAATGCCACGTTTATTTGATGCGAAATGAAAGCACTGAAAGCCGTAGCCGTATTTGCTTAATGAAGTGGAAGAGGAACGAGACGACAAGGAGTATATATATACATATTTGTGCAATAGAAAGTATGTAACAATAGCGATAATGGTATAATTTTATGGCAAGATATAAGCGCCGAATAAAGACTCACACATGGTCGGTTTGGTTGATTAATTACTTTCTTTCTCTCTACTCAACTATTTATGTTGGTAATGTCGTAATTGTGCTGGCCAGGGACACATATCGGTATTATAGTCAGCTTATGTAAAGGGCAACGAAAATAATTTAGGGTTTGGAATATTGAGCGGTAGAGCAGACATCGAGTTCTTACGGTTGGCTGTGTAAGTAGGTACCAAGGTCGACAGTGTCGGGATAGAAGTGAAGCGGGAATTTTGGTTTGTTGAAAATCACCTTCAAATTTGAAATAAGTTTGATTTGACATTCCCGACACATACAACATAAGTTTATCAGCAAGGACACGGCATATTGCCGTTGTTGTTGTGAATTAATAAATTAAGGTGAAGTTGGTGGGTTGGAGAGAGGCATAACAAGCTTGAAATATTGATTAAATGTGGTAGGTGATATAAACTGGATTTTTGTGTTTGTTCCAGGTTGTAGCTCAAACTCGACAAGGAAAAGGGATTGATATTTCGTTTTCGGTATCTCCGCACCAGCAGCTGCGCAACTAATATTTTCCCTGAAGCCACTAAAGCGTATACAAGGGGACATGAAACCACAGAAGTATCATTTCCTGAAAATAAACGACGATCATCATCATCATCAATGGCAGTATCATAGTCAGTCGTCTATAAATAATTTGTAAATGCACTGTTATATCCCCTCTCCAGAACAAGTCTAGCTGTTGTGTATATTTACGATATTGTCTGGCTCAGCCTGTTGACGATAATGATGGTCCATCGCGACCGGTAGCAGCAGCAGCAGCAGGAACGAAACCACCATCGGATATTATCCTCCAGACAAAGTAACTTGGCTCTTGAAGAAGCAACCCTTCAAAGATTTCTTCCTCTCTCACGTTTTCAATCTCCCAACTAACCTTGAGCTCCGCAGCAGTTGTAGTATTTTCACCGTGCACACTAACCAACCACAAGTGAGTTCTCCAAAAGAAAAAACTCTTCCCGCGCCAACATGACGGATTCAATCAGCATCGAAATCCATGACCGTTGTCCTACCGGCCTCGAAATATTCCAGAATGAACACCTTTTGTCTGTCAACTTCACAGCACGTAAGTTACACTCTGTGTGAGTGTACATCCACCTTTTATTATTCCCTCTTGTATATTATGATGGGCTTGTGCGTTAAATTGCTAAAAGGATTACGCTGTATATATAGACTGTAGGGTATAAGGTCAACGGGAATTGACAAGCAGTCTTACCATAGGAACATATTGAACTTGCTACGACGATGGGCAACTTCAATAGAAAGCCCCTCAATCGCGTAATGCGATTCCCCCAGATTACTGGTGTGTACAGGTATGAATGTATGGGAGTCTATAGTGTGTGTGAAGTGAAGAAGCGAGAGCGAGATGGAGAGTGGCGAAAAGAGAGAGAAAGTCACTTTTACAATTTCCTGTTCCATTCGATCCTATCAAAATGATGGAAAGAAATAGATAAACATGATGGGATGGCATGCAGTTGGCACACATCACACACACATGGCTATAGGGCAAATTGAAGAAATCAGAGAACGGGATACTTTTCATTTCGACGTGTGTGGATATATTCTGCCGTACACACTCCTTCCTTCCATCATTATCGCCACCACTGACAACCACAAACCAACATCCATTTCTGCCTCTGTGGTAGTATGTAGGTACGCCCGTAACATGAAATGACATTCACCATCATCATCACGCGACATGGTAAAGCCATTTACATTTGGAAATGACAAAATGGGCACAATGCCGCTGGTTATTTTATTATTATTCGCGCAATAATATATTTGGTTGGCCGCTACATGACAAAAGAAGTCCAGCAAACATGGATGTGTGATGTGGGTACGTATGATTCTCATTTTTACAAAAGAAGAAATACTTCATATTGTGGCGGTTGTACTTTCGCGGTATAAAATGGACCAAATTCGACATGGCATGTTATAGTATTAAATGCACATACGCACGTACGTACGTATTTATAAACGTACATATTGTTGCACCGCTCTCGAAAAGTTATTTACACCATAAAATGGCAGCAGGTGGGCTTCATTTTGCTGGGGCTATACTAGCTGGCTTCGCTTGATGGAAAGTAGGAGAAAAGCGGGAATACACGTGTGTACTTTTTATTTCCCTGCAAGAGGTAACCTTTATACTTTGTACATGTTGACTGTGTATTCAAGTATCGGCGGAATATCAAAAGTATTACTAAACGCAATATTCTGTGTTGTCGTTGTCGTATTGTGAAAAATCGTCGTCCTCTTTATTGTTTCCCTTTGGGTGGTAAAATCCAGGAGATAGAGAAGGAGCACAAAATCTAGAAAATGTTGGGTTGTGAGACACTCTGCTGGAGAAAGAAGGAAGAGACGAGGACAAGGGGAAAAAATAAAGCCGCACCGACGACTACAAGGCGAAGACGCAAGCAAAATGTTATCCCGAGTCAGTTTAAGTTACCAAGGCAAAGCTTTCTGCGCTGCACTCTGTGAGGACGGTCTAATAAACAGGACGTTTGCTGGCACAAATGCACGCGCTTGCATGAATAATGAAAGAGAAAAGGAGAGGAAAGTGAAAGACGGTAAATCTATCCAGTTAGATTCTACCTACCGACTTATTATTAGTCTTTTTTCTGGCTATCTACTTTATGCTCTTCTCGTCTTTTCTCTATCCAACGAACCGTGGGGTGTTTTTAGTGGGTTGGTTGGTCGCCTAATTTTGAGAAAATGAAGGGAAAATGTGGGTAATGAAGACAGCGAGAGGCAAGTCACTCTTGCTGTATATTTAGTAAAAAAAGCGTTCAATAGTAAAAAGAAATAAAAAAAGCTTTCTTTCTGTCTCACTGCTTCATTTTACTTTTCGTCAAGCATATCCTCACATAAAAAAGGGAACAGCACGAGAGAAAGTTTTTACTATGGATATTGGTTACATAATATTATGGCACCGACCGCGTCATGCCTGATCTAAAGCGGATGATGATGAGAATGTCGGGCTACATGTCGGCTTGCTTTCTCTCCAATAGTTTGCACTCTCCACAACTCTTTCATGGATAATAAGGAGGAAACAAGGAAGCTCACTCAATTACTCTCTTCGTTATGTCATGTTCACTAAATGTCGACAGTAAAGAAAGACACACCATAGTACAAAGTTATACGAGAAAATACACACAAAATGTATCTCTTATGGTGTTGTGCTTATAAGTTTCATTCTTTTTTTCTGACTGCGGCGATCTAGATAAAAGAGAAGGAAGTTTTAAGGGTCTGGAAAGGGATAGTCTCTCTCTGTTGAATCTCTAAGGGAAAGTAAAAAGGTTTTTTTTCTGGTTGTTGCGCTCGTGCAATGGCTGTGTGGCCGAGGACAAAAATGATGGCGTCGTATCATCGTGAAATGAAAATTTATCAGGAAAGTTGTTATATTTGCCATAAAAGTCAGGGAGTGCTCACTCTACAAATCAGACACATCATGATGGCGACAGACTAAATAAAGCTACTATGCATGCTGGTAGTATATAATGTACATGTTCGGGTATATTTTCCGAAGAATTGTTTAATTCAGAAAAGGTGGGGTATGCCAGCTGCAAGCTGGATTTTTTTGTGTACCTTCTGGAATATTTGTCGTTGTCGTGGTCCTCTTTGGCAGTGGTGGGGGTAAGGATAATGAAGTACACTTCCAAAAAGTAATTGGTTAGTTTGGCTGTTGTCCTGGTTCGTCCATGCACTTATTACTGGGCTGCTCAGTTGCCAGTCAGTTTCATGTCTAATTTCTTCTGATTACTATCCGACCGCAGCGCAGAGTGTTCCATGCCATTTCAGTTTGCCTGTTTGTTTGTCAAGACCAGTCAAAGTCAGGGGGATTCCAAGGCGTTGGTTATGTATGCTCTCTCCTGTCTCTGGGTTATATGCTGGACAGAATAGCCTTTTTCAATATACAACGGAAACGATAATTTTTGGGAGGTGGATCGTGTGGTTTTTCCATACTTTCCCTTTCTTTCCCAAGTAGTGTGTGAACAAGCATGCATGTTTCTTGGGAATATTTGCACACTTCAAGCCTGACTTGACATTGGTGGCATGACCTCTCCAGCTCCAGTAGCAAGCGCGGTGTGGTGTCTCCTTTAATTTCAAAGTCAATTCAGATTCCATCCTTTGAGCCTCTTTTGTCTATCCGCCTTAAAAACCCAGTCACGACCACTTTTATCGTGAAAAATGTGAATTTTCCCAATTCATAAAAGTGCGGTATACCTTGACCTAATCAAGTTTAGTGGTATTTCTTCTCATGCCGGATCAACTACACGGGTACAATTGCAATATTATGGCAAAAGTGCTCCATTTTTGAAAGTTGCTTATCGATCTGTTTTAAATGTCTTTATACCTCCCAATTGTGCCCCTCCTGCTACTGCTACTGCCTCGCAGAGTGTTGACAAGCAGAAGCGAAAAAAATACCTACGCGGTCTATTTTTGAATACGGAGACAAATTACTATACAGCTGGGGTGTCGTGTCTGTTGAATTATTCATTTTTGAATGCATTTGTTCATATCATCGTAAAAGGCATGCTTTGGAATTGTAACAATCAATCCTTGACATTGATTTTAGTTATTTCAAAGCTTCATCGCAGATGGAACGTGGAAAATCGTTTCTATTTTTACTCTGCTTCTTTCTTGTTGACGAGCTCTGTCACGAGATGTATTGTAGCATTTTTTTAGTTTCCCCTGATTTTATGGCGTGTTTACACTTAAGGCTTTCAGTTTGGAATTTTTGAAGGAAACATCATATTTCATTTATGTTGACAAACTGATTGTGAGATTTTTTCTACTCCTCAAACATTAGCGTGACACAGTCACGAGATGTATTGTAGCATTTTTTTTAGTTTCCCCTGATTTTATGGCGTGTTTACACTTAAGGTTTTCAGTTTGGAATTTTTGAAGGAAACATCATATTTCATTTATGTTGACAAACTGATTGTGAGATTTTTTCTACTCCTCAAACATTAGCATGACACCTATTCTTATAAATTGCACATTGCATGGCTACACAAAACTTGTAACTACCTATATGCTCGTTACACAGTTATCGTATATGAGTTATCAAGTATTTAGAAGTAAATTAATGGTTTAACTGTCGTTCCCGCTTTATAATACGTCCTCTTATCTTATCTTAGTTGGATGGCAATTCCTTCCCTAAAAACTTATCGTTCCCATTTTTGAATGCATTTCTAAAACGTAATTACCGCATCCATCATGCTAATGTTCCTTAGTTACCGATAGTTACCACGATAGGAGCTGTCGTAAAATACGATAAAAACAGGAAGAAACAGGCCCTAAAGATAACTCGAGTCGGGTAGGTGATATAGTTCCTCCTAATCAGGAAACTTTTTTTACATTCCTTTTTCATTCATTATTCTCCTTGTACCTTTCTTCTGCCATTAACCTCCAGAGAGAGTAAGATACATATAAGTGCAACTATTAAATTATGCACGATGAATTTTCAGGCTGCTCACGCAACCCCCCAAGAAAATGTAGGAAATATAATGAAAACCACGCGCGTGTTCCAGGTCCAACTTGTAACTTGCCATTATAGCCTCCCGCCTTAACCAAGAAAAGCCAACGAGTAAAAAAAACTCACTTGCGCACATTTAAAATGCGTACTATTTTACGGTTACCTCAGGGAGAGTCATGACACCACGACCATATTAGGTATTATAGCTACTTACCACTTTTAGGGAGTACTTACCGTGCCTAAACCCGAACAACTTGTGTACATATAAGCTTTATAAATCCCAAGAGGCTTTCTACCAACCAGCATGCCAGTTTTGTACCTGCCATGTCAGTTCACCGTATATATCCATCTTTATTTAATCAACATATTAGGCTCGTATATGGTGAAGGAACACACTGGATACGGTTATAGGAGGGAAATGCCTATAAATACTAATAACCACCTCTTTGCCAATTCCCTCTTTCCTCAACTCTAGCCCCGCCGTTTATTTGCCCCGTTAATTTCACCTTTTCCTTCCTCGACCGCCTTTTTCGGTCGGCGTTTAGGGAGTCTTCGTCGTCGTCGTCGTCTGTGTTCCAGAGAAAAGGAGAGGAAAAAATAGAAGATGGATGGAAAGGCGAATGTAATAATGAGGACGGTTATCATGTCGAACAAATACTGGGAAGAAGGTGCGTGCCAGGACAAGAGTATCTCTGGCAGTACTTTAAGTAAACATTACACATGCACTTCTGTCGACCGACATGGATAAATCTTTTCCCAGTATTTTATCATCTCAAACTTGTTTAACAATATGAGTAGAAACTCGTGTAGTTAGGGAAACTTTTTTTGTTTCAGGGAGCAAAAAGGGAGAGAGGAGAGGAGTCACACAGAGACATAATACCAAATATATGCAGTCGTACAAAATCCGACAGAGAGAAGAGGAAGAGCAGGGGCAAATTGCTTTTCGAAACGGAATGTTAATGAAGCCGAACCGGAGGAAAAGATAGAGGCAGAAAGAGAAAGAAAGGAGAAAGTTTAGTGGCAGACTTGCACGTTCTCAAACTTTATATTCCCTTTTTCCCGCTGACTTGTGTGTGTGTGATCTGTACAAAGGGCCTGTGTATCATAGGTAATCATGATCATCATCCTTGCTACTATCATCATCGTCGTGGACCAATGTTAGGCTGCAAACTTATAGTTGGTTGTTGGTAGGTTGGGGTTTTTATCCAACTCCCTCTCTAATTTTGTGTTACAACGTGTTACATACGTCATTCATCTTACCAAGTCTATTTTCATCTCTAAGGAATTCATCTTGCGACTTTTGCCTTTCCGATCGTTGTCTTGCTCTCTGTCTCTGCTTCATCACCGATTTCCAACTTTTTAATCAATTTATAAAGTCCGCAGGAAACAGAGAGGGAGGGAGGGAGAGAGAGAGCAAAATATAGGGGGAGTGTGATAAGCAAGATAGAGCAAGATGTTCTTGCGTTCCACGAGCGGAAATGTAATTGAAGAATTTGTGAGCATAAATAAACCTAATTTTGTTTCCCACTCCTGCTCCATCCATAAAAACGGGATGTATGACTATTTGGTATGTGAAGAGCTGCCTGCCTCTGACGTGTAGGTATGTCGTGATGAGAAATGGGAATCGCGTTTCTTGGAAAGGTTTTACATTAAATAAAATAAAATTCTCCCTAATTTGCTATTTCCTTCTTGCTTTGTATACACACTCCATGCATATATAAAGACCCCGGTTGACGACAAACAGGACACAAGTCAATCACCAATAAATGCAAATCACATTAACATAATAATATCTGATACGTCCTCCGCTTCAACGCTCCTTTTGGAGTGATATATGCAAATAAACAGGAAACTGCGTCATTCCTTCAAATTTACTTCTTCTCTCTTTCCACGGCGCCACGCCGCCTTAATACAAGCCCTGTCCTTCAATAAGTCAAAAGCAAGCAGGCAGCTTTTGGCTCTCTTCTCCTTTTTCTCTCTTGCCTTTTTCCGCCTCTTTGATTATTTCTTTACCCCCTCACCCCCCCTTTTCTCTCCCTGTACACGTTCGATAAAATGTTAGCCAGCTGTTTTGCTACTCAAGGAAAGATGAAGAGTCATCGCTAATTTACTGGAAAATTTGACTATATATCACATTGATGTTGATCATTGCTCTTGGTTGATGCCAAGTTGATGTACTGATGAAAAGTGAGCAGCCATGAAGTAATAGCATTGGCATCTCTTTTCCCAATACAGCGAGAGAGAGAGAGAGAGAGAGAGAGAGCGAGAATGAGAAAGCCAGTCATAGTAAAACGTTGAGAGAGCGGTGAGAGAGTGCATCTCTCTCCTAAAATGAATCTCAAGAGAGAACCAGCGGATGGTTATGGTAATGATGTCGATGAAACGAGTAAAAGACGAGGAGGAGATTGAAAACGGGCTGCTCTATAACTACCTACGCGAAACAACAACACTAAAAACTCACTTTTCTTTCTGGATAGTTTTCCTCTTTTCATTATTATTATCATCTCATCAAGTTGTAAAGTGTGTTGTGCCCTGTTTGGGCGTCCTCTTTCAAAGAATGAATAGAGCTCCCGTTGGTGGATGAATGTCACTCAATAATTAGTTAATTAGAAAAATTATACAGGCAACTGATTTCCTTTCATGGTGTCTTTCTATCTTGCAAAAATGGTTGAGATATAATGAATTGGAAGTAAAAGCTATTCCCGTCATGCCTCCATATAGCCAATGCTACCGACCGGGGATGTTAACGATGATGATGAAAGGATAACGATGATTGAAAACGACGCTACAATGATAATAAGTTCTCCTTAAAAGACAGCTTTATTGAACATTTCTTGAAAAACGTTTCATGTTGGACGAAAGACAAAATTAACAACCAAAAATACATAACAATTTAATCCAAACATACACACACACAAACACACACACGATTTCTCTACATTTCTGTTGTATGTTGTAATCATCCTTTTTATTCCAGGAACTTAGACTCGCAGAGATGATCATGTTATTACGGCGTGTGTACGCCTACCAGTTTATTTTGTAACCGCTTCCTCGTGTAAGTACTAAAGCAGGAGAGAAAGAAAGAGCGAGCGAGAGAGAGAGGGAGAGCGATACACGTTATTATATGCCTACTGACGCGATTTCTCCGATAGGCTCGAGCGCTTTTTCTCTCCCTTTTTGCAGCATTCCGCATTACCCATTCAGTGCAAAATGTGCCATGAAAATGGGGTATTTACTTTGCTGCTGAAAAAATTTGAATTTCATTTAGTCCCATCCCCCCAATCGGATTCTCTTTTAAAGGCAGTCATGCATCCATACATATTACATTCCCGCGTGTGCGTCACACTGTATTTTTTATACTTTCAAGAGCTTACGCTTCATTACGTACATTTCGTAATATGGCTGTGCCTTCTTCAGAATTGCCACACATTCCACCACAAAAAAGGTATAAGTTGCTACATAAAGTGGTTCACTTCACTGCCCCATTTTACATACTTGTTGGGTGTATATGTATACAAAGGGAGATCAGCGAGATACTGCAGGTTGTACGAAGTTGAAACTGCAGTATGAAATAATAAAAATGTACAATTTTACAAAAGATAAAAAGGAGACAGAGAAAGCTGACTCTCGCAATGTGCAGCTTACTATTAAATATGAGTAGATGACGCGTGTTTGTTTTTTCTTCCTTCAAACATGCGGATTCAATTTAACAAATACAATTTAGAAATGTCGCGAAATGGAAAAATGGCCGGGCTTCTCGTAAATATATAAAGACCTCATTATAGACGATCCAATGCGACGAGAAAAGTATTTTGATGCGGGCGAGCGGGGCGAAAGAGGAAATAAAGGAGTTGCGTTGCAAGAGCAGCAACAGTAAACCAGACAAATACATATATGCATGCACATTAACAGTTAAAGGCGAGTTGTATTTGTATATTTGCTATTTTCATACAAGTGGAGAACTAGAGCGCAATGATCATAATCATAAAGCAGCATACCAAAAAGAGCCGAACAATGATACAATGGAGACTCGTAAACTTGTTGGAGAGTCATGAAAATTCCAATAAATATGTAATAATAATGGAATACATAATGCAGGACAGAATGCCAGTCAACAGTAAAATATAATTTGTAAAATAATAACAGCAAACATCATTGAGACATTTTAGTGCATAGCGACACGAGAGAGAGAGAGTTCATTTAGAAAGTTGAAAAATCCGATTTTTTCGTATTGCCCCGCCATACCACCCATACGTCGTAGTTTTTAACGTGGGGTGAATAGACGTTGCCATGTTAATGTCCATATGTCAGTCTGGTTATAGATACCCTTCGACCCCCTCCCTTGAAACGTCCAAAATGGAGGATCCCTGCGGGCAGTAAAATACCTCGTTAACTTTACGAGTATACACAATGATGAAGTTAGCAGAAACATGGACCCAGGCCCCCTACGGAGCATTGAGAATAAATATAATTATTATTTCAATTGTATTACGGCTTCTGCTACTTTGGAACAGTGTGTTAACCAATTTTATTATTCTGTTTATGACTTTCATTTCCAACATGATTGTTTTGTCGAGCTGACATTGATGTTCGTTGTGCATGTTTGTTTTCAGAACTCCTCTCGGGGAATATATGTCAGTGAAAGTCTCATATCAAACGCGTACCTCTTTCTCTCTCTCTCTCTCTCTCGTGCGCACTACTACATACAGTTATGCTCCAACAACCAAAAAATGGCATTTAAATCGACCTACGGCCCAATAGGCCCATAAAGTGGTTTACAACAGCATGTAATAAATTTTAAGAGTATTATTGTTATTATTAGGAGATTGCATAAACAGATCGCCTCTTCGAAAACAACCAATTTGCAGGGAAAAGCTTTTAGTATAGAAAATGAGAGTATGGTACAGTGACTAATATTATTATTACAATTATCCTACCCACCTACGCGCATTACTACATCCACTTAAACTCGCACAGTAATACGAATGCAGCTTAGCACGCAAAAGTTCTCCCGAAGCAACATCGGGCAGCAGCACGACAATTTACTAAATGACAGGAGCATGTTTCTTTCTCCTCATTAAACGGCTTTCCTCCATACACACCACCACCACCAAGAGACGGGCACATATTCTGGGGAAAATCCCGAAAGAAAGCAGGAACGGAACCGCGGGGAAATACTGACCATGCAAAAGAAAACGTATTGTTCATTAATTATCTGCCCCACGGAGCGAAACAGTCTAAATGAAACCATTCAACTGGCGAATCCATGCTGACGTCGATTTTCGTCCATATTGTGTATTTTATGTCCTGCTTGCTACAAAATATTGGTATAGACGAACCTCGCCACGGTACAAAAAAAAGTTTCAACTTGTTAATTTCACAAAACGGAAATTCCAGGTAGTTTACCCTTGTTGCCTTGGATAAATAGTTGGTTAAATAGCAGGAAAGAAACTCAGGGAAACCGTTTATTTAGAGAAAGATGGGAAATTGCTGTAAAGTTGGTAAACGTGGGGGTTTCTCTGCTCCCGTTAGAAACTCGCGTTATGAAAACTTTATAATGAGAACTTGCATAGAGACTACCAAACTTGCATGAAATACTAAAGTCGGTCTTCGCTGTTAGACTACACGGCAATTACAACGTTCTATCCAAAGCTAACGAGGAATTAAAGGCAAAATAGGTAGGATCAAGGATATAGGGATATATTTACGGCCTATATATATGTTGTATTCGATCGTCGTCGTCATCATCGCCACCATACTCTCCGAACAACAAAGCTTAAAAGGTTTTTTTTCTCTCCTCTTTTGACTTGACTGGTAGCGGTAATGGTGATGGGGATAATGATGACAATGATAACGATTTGTTCGCTAGAGTTGGGGTACCTTTGTGGTTCCAGCAGACAATCTTACAGTGTATCTTTTACGGGGTCTACCAGAGTGCTGGTGGTGGCACAAACAAAGAGTGAATTGAATTTAGCAGCTGGAATAGATCATGCCAATCAGACGAGTAATAATATGCAATGACGTCATTTCAGCGATTCTATCCCATTTTAGGAGGAAGGTTACGCGAACGTACGCCAAAGGAAAAGAAACTCTGCATCAAACCAAAAAGAAAATAAACAAAGGTGAGATGTACATATACATTGCACGTACGAAATCGAAACAGACGCTGCTACTAGAATCTGGGAACGAACCCATATCACCGTAATAAGAGGTGATGCATAATGAATGAAACGGAGAAGCATGTGGACGGGGAAACAGGGCGAGAAAATATTTACGTCTCGGAGCGTGTAGCCGCTTTCCCTGTGTTGCTGTTGCACACACAAAAGCACCGTAATAACAATACAGTAAAAAGACAGAACGGAACAAAACAGACATGATGTGGGCCAAAGCATATCGGAAGAGAAAAAAGAAATCGTTTATACTTGTAGTCAATTGTAGAAAAGTAGCAAAACGGCAAAAAGTTGCAAAGACTCCCATTAAACTTTTATGAAATGGGTCCATAATCTCCCGACTCGCTTATATAGATAGATACCAAGAAACACATTCCACCGTCCTTATTAAAGGAAGGGTCGGCTGGTCTTCTCTTCTCTCGCTAAAACTCTCTTCCTCAGGATTACGTCAGGAACTGAATCTCATAAAAAAAATTGTGTAAGGCTACAAAATTATTATTACAACTTGTAAGATTCGTCTGGAATACGTTTCCAAGATGTTATTACCAAGATACGCCCAAGGGTATCGATTGCGATGAAAAGGAACAGAAAAGCCCACAAACACACACATACATACAGCGAGAATAAGCGTTTAAGTTATCCACACACAAACATAAACACCGTTACTACTACTACGTTGTTGACAGCCAGACAGACAAAAAGTTTTTTATGGAGTTTTCCTACTTTCCGAAAACTATGCTTCATCATCATACACATTGTTTGCTTTTCATAAATAAAAAACAATCTTCTTCCTTTCCCTCTCTCACAGTAACTCATCTCCCCAAAAAATCTTAACCTTGAGTCGGGTATTTTTTTCGCAAGGGAGGAGAAGAAAAATGCAACAACTGTAACATTTTCTTATCGCCGGACTGCTCACATTACCAAATTACCACGGCACGACCGACACGCTCGTTCCCTGTTTATTTTACCGCGAGAAAAGAATATGTGTGTGCTTGTGTGCTTCTTCCATGTAGTGCGCTCGTTCTGCCACTTGGAAAGGCACAGTCTGTTACTATGTTACCTCACATCCAGTTTTCCATCATTCTCGTCAAATTTTTCCGGAGAATATGTTTCCCATTATTATTATCTTCCTTAAACCAACTGTGAGTGGACTGCTGATTCCAAGAAACACGCTTATTACCTTTTCGAAGCCGAAAAAATAAGAAGTGATACAAATAATGTATGTTGCATTACATGTACAGCTAGTTGTGAGAGCAAACAAGCAGATTGTATAATACGACCCGGGGAAAAGGCAGTTTTTTGCTTGTTTGTTAGCATTTCTCTTGCTTCTTATGTTATAATACCCTTTCGTACAGCAATAAGAGAGGAAATTCCTGCCGCGCGCAATTTGTTACGGGACGGAATATAATAATGATAGAAGTAATGTAGTAACGGTATAAGAAGTGTGGAAAGAAGAAAAGAGATTTTCTTTTCAGAGGGAAAAGAAAAGTGATACTACACTTGTTATTATTATTATAATTTGGTCTATAAATCGGGGGAAAGTAAGTTTATTTTTTGCATTTCTTTCGTTTATAGCCCATATGCTACATGTGTGTATGTACTTTCACTACACATGTGTGAGTGTGTGACTAGCGGCAAAAGTCCATTCTATTTTTCGTCTCCTTGTAACTTTATTTGCTTTTCCGATTATGGCTGCTTATGTATGCATATTGTTATTCAAAAACTGTAATAACACCCGATGTACTTGGATGCAACAAAAACACGGTCGGGGTTCAAGGAGAAAACTGACACGGCATGTACAAACTCCATAGGAGTCCGAGTGCGAAATGTCAGAAAAATCTGGCTATTCAAATAAATAGATGCTAAAATCCCTCTTTTTCTAAACATCTCCATTCACTTTTATTTTTAATAGCGCCAGTATCATCATCATTATCGCCAGCAGTAACGAATTATTTGCTCGTTTTCATAAGCCTTTATCGTTCCTGCATTTATTGCTACCGTATCCTCATTGTTATTACAGTGCGCCCGTTTTCTTCACTTTTGTCATTATCATCTTGGCTGTATGCAACTACAATCTTTCCATTCTATCCATCTATCCCAGGTACCCAACCAATATTACAAATACCTACGTACCAATATAGGCTTCCTTGCACACTCCTCATATGGGGCACACACTCATCCAGAATGTCGCTTGTTCCCTTATTATTTCTGTATCGGCCTTGACGCCTACCTTATTTTGCTACAGAAAAGTTTTCTGGTAAAAGAATATCCAAGAGTCATTCATGCAAGAACAGTTGCACGTGGATGACTGTAAAGGAGATAACGGCAAACTTTTAAACATGCAATATCGCTTATCGTTATATATCATAATGGGGCATTGGAGTATATATATTCCTAACACAAAAAAGTGAGACGCCGTCACTAAAGTATATGACAGCGAGGCAGTGTGAGAGGATATTGATTTCCTGGTAGAGTATGTATCAAAGACATCATCTTAATCTTAATACCTCGCAACCGAACAAGAGGAAAGAAAACAGTCGAAGGAGAACAAAAATTCAATGGGGGTTTCATATCGGTAATCTGTTTTTTAAACTTTCTTTATCCCACTTTTGTGCGACACAGGCTGATGCTTTCTAATCTGTTCTTGTGTCTGAATTGAGAATTTGTGCAGCATTTGCTGTGATTAAGTACCTACACGAATGAATACATACTCTGAACTTTATCTGGGACACCGGAAAGGATTTTCGCGAATCAATGTGAAAAAATAAAAAATCTATTGTGCCAACACGATTTCCCTTTCTTTATTTTCCAATTTCTAAGCTCGGATTAGGAGCGGATTGCAAGCTTGCGAGTTCAGTCAGAGAGAGAGAGAGAGAGAGAGAGAGAGATTGAATAAACCACAGCAACGCATATTGGCAGAATGCAGAGAGAAAAGGGTAATCGTAACTACTCTAAATGTGGATTTCTTTTTGCTGTTACATTTAGTTTGAAATAATACCTACATTACCTACTAGAACGTCTCAATATCACATCCGTGTCGGCCGCCCGTAATACTACCATTATTACATGATCCACACGCTTTCTCCTCATTTCTTCACTTATCCCGTTGCTTGGCAAAATGTTGCCAAGAAACTTCGGCTGACGCTAGTACTACTACTACTACAGCTGGAAGAAGCTTTATAAGAATTTAAAAAATAAAATATCACTGCTACTGCGTATTATTTTCTGCAGTTGGATTAGTCGATTAGTTATAAGCGTTGCTGGTATGGCGTCAGCAGACACAATGGGATCGCAGTAGTTACCTAAATAGTCACAAATACTTTTATTGCCAACAAACTGGTTTTTGGAGATAAAAAATAAGCAGGCTCTTATTTTTGCTTTTATGCATTTCTCTTTCTCTCTTTCTTTTTTTTCTCAGTTTGAGTAAAGTTGAAGTTGATCATACACTGGGAAATAGCAGTAGGCCAGTTAATTTGGGAGAGTGTAGAGAGAAAAAATTGAAGTGAGCACTGAGGGAGAGACAAAGCAAACGTTCATTCATTTTGTCGACTAGTAATACATGTGACAGCAGGAGGAAGAGAGAAAGTAGCACTGTGTTGCATACTAATTTGAGCTCCAATATCGGTTTTCATGTGTTTCCACTTATTATTGTTAGCCTTTTCCCCCGCAAGACAAGGAGCCTTGCAGAAGAAAACATGGAAAATAAAAGGTATAGTACAATGGATGCTAGTTTTACGTTGTAATCACAAAATGGGACTACTATTACGACTAACATCACTATGTAATTTCATATCCTCTCTTCCTCTCTCTCTCTACTTTGGTAAAAGTATCGAATTTCATTTATGGAGGTAGTACTAGGTCTCCTAATATCTTGAAAGTTTCATGACATCGCATTTTGGAATTACAAACACACATTTTCTTCCTCCTTGGAGAGAAATCCTTCTTTCAACCGTGCGTGGTGCTCACGCTGCTGCCACGGAAATAGCTGCAGGTTTTATACGTACATAATGCCAAGTAATGTATGAAAATCATATAATGCGCGTAATACCCAGCGAAAAAAACGTGCCCCAACCCATCGTGTCTGCTAGTTAATTTAAGTAATGCGCTGATGGTGATGAGGTTGCTGCTGTGTACACCCGTATGTCCACAAACAGGGACGAATTTACGAATTTAGTATTAAGACACAAGAGGACAAGAAAGTTACTTTGCTACCGTGCCAGACTCCTCCGAAACTGGAACAGCAGTGGTGGTGGTGATGGTGGAGTAACAAGAAATAAAAATAACAACAAAGACAAAAGGAAACAGGATGCGCTTACAAATTAGAGAATAAACAAGTGAGAGAAAGAAAGCAGGAGAAAAAAAATTAAATAAGAAGGGCAGATGCTGAGAGGACGCTTCCTATTTCTCTTTCCTTTTTTTATGTGTCATGTGTAGGCAACTGGTAATGTTGCAAAAAAGGACACAAGACACAACGCCAGTGAGAAATGGGATGGATGACTATCACCCCAAACAGGCTGAAGTACAAAAAGAGGAAAATTGATGCTGCTTTTTCCTTTACCCACACTGCTGCATAAAAATGAGAAAGAAAAAAGCAACTATTTTTTGGAGAAAAAAAAGAAAAATGTCATTTACGGAAAGGACAGAGAGTGAGTGTAGGAGATAACCAATCGCAAAATTACTTTTTTAGGGGAAAGCACACTGCTCAGCTGCGCTGTGGGATACTAGACTAATACTCGGAGAAACGGCAGAGGGGGAGAGGGTAATCTTACAAAAGTTAAGACTGTCTTTGTCAGAAATGTGATAGGGAACTATTAAAGAAGAGTAAAATTCATAAAAAAAGAACAAATCTAATATCGTAAAATAATAGCATGTATATGTATAAGAGATGCATGGTAGGCCATTTTTTGTAAATGAAAGGATTATCAATTTTATTGTGAGTGCGCAACAAGCTGGACTAAATGGAAGGAAAGGAATAAGAAGTATATATGTACACGGATACCTGTATAGCCATGTGCAGACAGAATCTGTCGGTAGCGGAAACGGAAAGGATGTTAAATGAATTTATGAATTTCCATTTCATCCGGGATCACTTAAGGAAGGAGCGGTATTTCACGGAAGATAAGAGACCATTCTCTCGGGCAAAGGAAATGGGTTATTTATTTTACGGCTTTGATTCCTTCGTTGTAACTTTCACATCCGGGAATAAAAACAGAAAGAGAGAGAGAGAGAGAGAGAGAAAGAGAGGGAGAAAAGGAAGGAAAGACCGACAGTCGTACAATATAATTCGTAAAACAAGACTGCAACCTTACCACGTTATTTTTCTGTCAAGTCGTTCATAATGTTTCCATAAATGATTCAATGATCCAACCTATCCCCCTCCTCCAATAAAAAAGAACCTCTACCGATATTGAATATTGCTAACAGGATTTATTACAATTTGTGTCACAAGAACTCTAGCATGTAGTATCACCTTATAGACAAGGAGGGCAACTGGTGCTACCACTTTCTTTCTTTTTATTCGCACTCTCTTATCCAGTTCTTCTATTTGTACGATTTTCTGTCAGATTATTGCATAAGCCTGTTATTATTGCTTTTCTCTCTCTCTCTCTCTCTCTCTCTCTGCCTCTTTTTGTCTCTTCCACTTTGTGACATTTCGTTCAAGCCGGAGAGTAAATCTATTTTCTGTGTATTACCTACCTTTCACTGGATGTTGTTTGCTAAAAGCAGGAGTACTTGAGAAGAACACGATTAGTTTTGGCATAAAAGACACTGTTATGTTGGCAACAAGAAAAGAAAACAAGTCAAACTCATGTCGTCTTTCACTTCTTTATTTTCTCGCTTTCCCCCGCTTTTATCGGCATCTTTGTACTTCATCATTTTCAGAAAGAAGTTCGTGGATTCGGTTTTTCCCTTTTTCTTCTCTTCTTTACGGCACAGTCTTTATGATGATGATGCTCTTTTAGTATCCTTTGTCAAACGGAAAAATCACTTTGATGTTTCTCCACTCGTAACTCCGTGCAAACGATGAGATCATGTAATGATACCACCAAGAGCAAAAAAAACTGTCACATTCTTTTTATAACAAAAGCAAGCTCACTGCATTCTTCATAGAAGTTGTATCATTGAAATTGTATAACTTTCATATTGGGTTGAATGAACCTACAAAGTGATTGCTCATATTTTCATTTTTGACGACAAGGCAAATGACAAAACGTTTCTTCACAAAATGGTAGTACATGACAAGATTACCGTAGTGTTTGGTACGTTGGTCACAGTGCGGGTGTCTTATTACCCTTATAAAACTACTGCTTAAAACAGCGTTGTCTTGTTAGACATTGTAGGTTCTAAGGCCCATATGCACTTACAATCAAAATATTTCCTGATCCTGATCGCGGTGTAAGGTTTAAGCTCAAATTCAAAATAACACCTCTTTATACTTTACGGAGAAAAATGTGTCCACCTTACAACCCATAGTGAAATCAACTGAAAATTTTCTTTCCTCGGAAGATCAGTTAGAAATGTTACTTTGGGAATTCCGGCGTAACTCTTACACCAGAAACAGGATCAAACAAATTTTTGATTGTGTATACGGGGCTGAGTCCTTGTACAAACAACGCATTATTTGACACCGAATGTGTTCCTTGGAAACAATCTAGTCTTCTCTAAAGGTAGAATTAGTAGAATCAAAGGTTTTCTTACCCTTCGTGTTCAGAGTCTGCTTGTTACCCCAATAACGACGCTTCCAGTTCCAACTTTCAAATTATACTTTCAGTAAACGCTTCCCTGTCCGAATATCCAATACCATTTCAGATCCTTCCTTTCAGTAAAAGTCTGTCATTCAGAAATCGTCATCCTGTTATTGTTCCTTTTTCCCTCCTACGCATTTCCCCTTCCTATTCCAATCATGGTAGGATCAAAAAACGATCATCATCATTATACTTCCATCATCGTTGTCGTTGTCATCTTACACCGTTGCCGTGTGATCATGCTGCTGATCATCTTCCTCCAAATTGGAGTACACAGCAACAGCAGCTCAAGAGCTGAGCAAAGGATAGTAGTAACCAAAGAAAAGAGCAAGTACCAAAACAACCTTTCTTCCTCCCAAAAAAGTTTCTCTTTTATATCCTGTCTTCTTCCAGATTTCCGTGAGCTCTTCTCTACTTTTTTCCGTGGGCTTCCAACAAAAACGGAAAAGAAAAAAATGGATAGATTGTTAGTTCGAGGGGTATATGTATAAAAC
>JAHZNE010002025.1:0-15990 GCA_027744055.1 Callyntrura sp. NNG-2020
CAAGGAACATTTTGTAATGCTCGTGTCTTTAACCTTTGACCTACCGAAGCTTTTAATAATTCATCATTTATTCAAATTGATTGCTGATATCTTCACCGGACGAGAAGGGAATGACGAACATTGTTGTATACACATCAAGCTCACATCCCCATTTGCATCTCGCTTCCACTTGGAATTTTGTCTTGAATCGACCGGAAACACAACTTGTGAACTCTTGAAAAGTCAATTTGAATTATTTGCCGTAAAAGAGATAATGCAGAGTCTTGAAACCTTATACATCGTACTGACTTTTCGGTTGTAAAAATGGTTTCCTCAGAAAACCGTGTCTTCAAACAACAATCTTACCTACGCTATCCATTATCTACATCCTTACGCTTCTGCTTACAGTTCCGTTGTTCCCATTAGTGCTCACGGGAGAATGGATGTTTTGGTGTATCATGAAACGAATCTGTTCTATGATAACCTCTCCCGAAATCAACATCAATACTTTTCCTCTACTCGTCAAGTACATTGATCTAGATTTGAAAACATCCACAAGGCACCAGTAAGTCATTTTTGAGTTTTCATTTTTAGGATTACAGAGATACACAATATATATGCATATACCCACGACGATGTATAGCACACCAAGCATAAATTGAACAAATGATTGGCATATGATGATATGCACGAAGGAAGTGGAAACGTTACCCTGATTTTTGTTGTTATCGTCCTAATTTCAAGATCGATACATTTCACTCCCGCATTCGCATACTGCCGTATAATTTAAGCTTGAAAGCGAATAGAGGAGGGGATGATGATGATGATACAACTCCATCGGTTTTGGTAATACCAGCATTTTATTATGTTTCACGGAAGCCCTGTTATAGGTATATCTAAAAACTAATACGGATACGGAGTAGTGGTAGATATATATAGCTTCTTTTCAAAAAAGTTACGGACAATGACTGGTATGATTGCAGTCCTAAATAACTTTCTTCTTTTCATTCATAAAACATGTATAAAATAATCTATAATGAGAATAAAAAATCACATCCTCTATGATCATTGTGGCCTACCGCACATTCCATCCAGGCCTTTCTATGCTTAATCCAGATACAATGAAATGATACGGTGTTTTTTTGGAAAAACTACCAGCACACTACTGTCACATGCCATGCTAATGAAGTTACTTTTCTATTTGTTCCGAATGGAATTGAAAGCAAACTCTACACTGTTGCATCCTTTATACTGTAACATGATGAGAATCGTGACCGTGAATATGCCTTCTCTTCACCTTCTCTCCTCTCAATTTTGGGTTGTTATGTTGGTAAACAGTCAACATCCCGAAAGAAGAGCCCCTGGATTTTCTGATGTTTCTCCAGCCAGCAAAAATAATAAAATGAAAAGTAATGCGCCTTGGCAAAGGGGAACGGGGCTCATTTAAAATTGTAGATAGGTTGTATATGCATGTATTCGTTTAGAGTAATCAATCTTTGATGAATAGCGGCTTCCATGCAACTTTCTTGCTCCCTTTTGCAGTTACAAGGCCGCAAAACACAGGCATTTACAGCGTTGCTCAGAGTGAAGTGTGACGAACTTTATGGTAAGCTGTCTCATGCTTCTTGTACGTATGTAAACTACTTATGACTTAAGAGATGCTTTTGCCTTGTTGTACAGATTTAAGCGGGGTGATTAATACACGATACCCATTTGCATCACTTCTAGTCTCTCAACCTTGAATGTGAATTCTTGGAGAACAGAGAACATACAAACCTCTGCTCTACCTATACAGACAATGTACGTGTAAAATCGTAAATGCATAGGCATGCAAGATGAAACTTTCTTACCTGCAGTCGCAATCGTAGCAAGCAAAGGGATATTGCCCAAAGTCCCAAGTCCCAATCCAATTCACCCAACTTGAAACCAAAAGACGTGAGAAATGCATACCTTTTTGGTGGATATAATGAAACGAGATGAAAAGAAAAAAAGTGTGCTTGTTCTTTGTTTTCTGACTGTCTCACGCGACGTCCCAACAGTGCAAATACATAAATTTAACCATGTGCTCGTCTCAAAAATTGGTTCTTCTAGTCATGCCGTGTGTATACAATCTGTCAAAAGCGTAGACACTGCTAAAATAGTTCCTACGAGGTTTCGCTCCCAGATAAAAGTAGATATAGAAAGTAATCTGGTTTTAATCTGGCAATATTTGAATTTAAATTTGAATTTGGGGAGTGCAAGGAAAAGATAAAAACAAGCGAACAGAGAAACTTTATTGTTTTACGATACATCTTTTGCCTAAGCCCAGTAGCAAAAAGGCAGCTGAGCTAGCTGACTGTGAGTAAAGATTTCTAAAATAGAACAAAATGAAAAACGAGCTGAAATATTGAATCATTTATATATGAAATGTAGCAGCAGGCAGTAAAAAATGTTTGCGTTATATTAGAAAATACGACAAACAGAAGGAGGATTTTTGTTGAGTCATTTGCTTTGGTTGCAGATTTACGCAACTCAAATTTAGATGGACCTTGCCATTTTCTCTCCCCACGTTTCTTTACACTTACGTGCTTACATAATCGTTATCTCTTCCCCTCTAAAATTCAAAGTTCATCTCTAAATTAAAGTCTATTGTATTCACACTACACAATTTATGCATCAGACAACTTGTCATTATCATTGTTACGAATAAACTTCTCTATGTGTCTGCTACGCGAGGGAGATTCACACACACACACACGAACAGGATAGGATAGCTTGAAAATGGACGATCTACTTAATATTTTCGTGTTATTATTGTTTCCTTCCTAGAGGCAAATTTTAGCGTGGTCTGTTGTATCCCCCAATTTTATGACGGAACGATACTACTCACTCAGCGAAAACAAACCTTTCCTTCTCGCTTTTCTCAGAAAAACAACAATTCAGGATTCTTTCATTTTTCCTAAAGCTTCTTCACCAACCACAACTCACTCTGTTGAAAGTAGTAAGCGCTTTTTGAGTTGCTCGCTATATATCTGTAACATTTTAATATATACATCCATCCAACACGTTGATATTGATACACACTGAAATGGTAAAAATTTGAAAGGACTCTACATTGAAAATTTTGAGGATGGAGGTAGATAGAGAGAAGGATATTGATACTCGTATTTTCATATGTATACATGTATGCTTTTATAGAAAAATTTATACCTTCTATAAGATATTTTCTCTGATTATTATTAGGGTAAGTCCATTCAGTAAACAAGTAAAATAACTTTATGGCAAAGAGAAAATCCTTTCGAAACCATTGTTCGCTTTTCTTTCTAAGGTCTTTTGTGGGACACAAAGAGAGTAACGGACAAATACCATTATAAGCACGTATTCAGAGGACTCGCACATCGTTAGGAAGTTCTAGTGTTGTTTTTGTGTCTCTCGTCGTCGTCGTCGTCGTAGTAGTAGGCACTGATTGTGTCTCAGTCTCTGAAATGGGGTTAGGGAAGGAATGAAACAATTATAGTAACGCATAATAGTTTTCAATGGGTCCATTGGATCGTGGATGTATATATATTGTATCTAGTGTAATTCGGGGTGTATATGTATGGTCATGGTCACAGTCGCTTCGTCGGTTCATGTAAAACATGAAGTACCACGTTTCTGTTTAGAGGATAAACTTTTCTGCACTTCACTCAAAATTCTGTCTGTATTGCAATAATTACAATTCGCTGTCACTTTTCAGCTTCAGGCTCATAAATTAAACACTGATGTGTGCTGTATGCTTGATTTGAATATGTACATGCTGTGTGCCGTGTTTGTTGGCGTACCTAGAAATCTGGAAATGATCTTGAAACGGTTAGCCTTGTAGAGTTGCTGCGTACGATAATATAGAGGCGTTGTAGTCAGATCTCAACTCAACTCAAAAACTCAAAGAAGCTATTATTAATTTTCGGGAATTTCAACGTTGCTGGTAAAAGGATTTAAAAACGATAATTAATTATTATTACTTTATAGTATTTTGTGGCCGGAACAGCTACATAACCAAAAAACACACGGGTAAAGGTCGAGCCCCGTTTCAAATCCAGATTCCGAACCAGAAAATTTCCAGGGACGCATGATTCTGCTTGGTTTCACAGAAAAAACATGGTGAACCTAGAGAGGTCTTTTGTTGTGAAAATAAAACACGCATTCATTATTCATTATTATGAAGCGTGAATCTTTTTGATCTTCTGCCTTACACCCGTCAATGCTGCTGGTATGGTAGGTATTTAATTTTACCAGTTAGTGCGATAGGGACACATGCTAATGCTTGCATTACATTAAAACACATAGGTAGCTAAAATGCCTGCCTGGTAGTCTGCCGTTGAATTTAAGTTTGATGGTGTAACCCAAATTAGCATGGGACGTAATTAATAATAAATGATGATAAGGTAAACGCGGCGCTGTGCATGCAGTGCAAAGTAACTAGTTACCATAAGCCTACCCACATATACCTACGCACACAATGAATTAAACTGTATTACAAATTCCTATTTTGTGGTTCTCTAAAAAAAAGGCACATATTAGTTTTAATTTTTCTCTGCGATGCTAACTGCATCTACATGTAACGTTGTAATTTCTTTTGTCTCGGTGTGGTTGTCGGTTAAGTTGTGTGATGAATTAAACTGTATTACAAATTCCTATTTTGTGGTTCTCTAAAAAAGGCACATATTAGTTTTAATTTTTCCCTGCGATGTTAACTGTATCTGCCTGTAACGTTGCAATTTCTTTTGTCTCGGTGTGGTTGTCGGTTAAGTTGTGTGAGTAATTGCCTACTAGATACTGTTGAATATTTTACTTAAACCCGGTAGGAGAAAGAATTCGAAAGTAGAGTTATTGAACTATTCGATATATACGCGTAGACATACATATAGCCTTTACAAAAGATCTTTAGAAATAACTATTCCGTTTCCTGCTCTCCTGCTTTGTTTGCAACATTATGCTATCTAACGTTGTATTATTATTATTATCAGTTTGAAGTTTGACATTTACATTCTATTGACCATGTATTTTCTTTAACGTAAATTATTTTATGTCGATTGCTGATGCCGAGGTCTTTGAAAGCAATATTACTTGGTACTGCAACTAAAAGCAAGACTCTATATACTTTATGTCCTATAAATAAATCGTTACTATTATTGTGCATTTATATTATAGTGCATTGGTGACAGACGCCTAGTGTAGAAACAAAGTATATATTTTGCTGGTGGGGTGCCATAGCTGAAATGTTGTTGTACAGTTGGAAAGTCTTTTGTTTCCGCCTTTATGACGCTTTTCCTCTCTTCATTTGAATGTTATAATCGTCTGTTCTGTACCAGAAAGGTTGTATCAGGTACGGACAGCCGTTGTTGCATTGGTCTGTGTGCGTTCGTTAAAGTTGAAGCTACTGCTGCAAGTGAGGTTCAAGTGAAATGTCGGCTTTTATGATGGGTATGTAATTTGCATAAAAATAGCTGACCTCAAAAGGTCTATTTTTCGTCCCTAAGTTCCCTTGAGAAAATAAACTAAAGTTTCCTCTGTTTGACAAAATCCTTGAAATGGTTTTTCGTCTCTCTGAATGTGATTATTTTAGGAACTTTGGACAT
Source organism: Callyntrura sp. NNG-2020 (assembly GCA_027744055.1). Classification (NCBI taxonomy): domain Eukaryota; kingdom Metazoa; phylum Arthropoda; class Collembola; order Entomobryomorpha; family Paronellidae; genus Callyntrura; species Callyntrura sp. NNG-2020. The sequence continues at coordinate 5,577 of JAHZNE010002025.1, forward strand.
GACGGCTTGATTCCTCACAGAAAGAAATCCTGGTGAAACGACTTTATTACATTATTTATTATGTCTTCCATGAGGACCCAGTGGAACGTTTTAGATTGAATACGCGCTTGTATTGAATATATATTGAAAATAAACTCGATTCATAAAGCAGGTACTCACTGTCTTAACAATGTGCCTAACAATTTCCAAGAAAAGGGTTTATTTAAATAGAGTTTTCCATGCTCCTGTGCTACGGCTACAGAATATAGTGAATATTATTATATGTTTACTGAGCAAGCAAAACTTTCATTCTTTCTAACCCCTGCAGCAGTGCAAAGAACAATTGAATTGGACCGTGGCTGGTGGATGGTGCGGTGGGATGGTTGGTGAGGAAGACACACCATCCGAATATCCTCCAAAAGGCTTAAAATTTTAAGGATTTCTAACCAAGGCTTTTTGGTTAGTATTTAAGGGTACATAATGTTTATATTATTTTTGTCGCTCACATATGAGATGAATATAAGCTAGGAATGATTACGTACGGCAATGTCTTTGCATTATTCTTTTGAATTTCGATTTGGTATGCATTTTTATTGAAGGATACAAGCTAAGACTGCTAGCTGCTGCTAGTAGAAATAACGGGTGAGCATCGCGTCATCAAAGAAAGACAAGTTGCCTACTCAATTTTTATTCCTTTTCGAGTCCAATTTACGGCTGCTTCGGCTTAACAGTTTTCTTTTTGTCTTTTTCCAAAAATAGCTTCGGCTTGAACATACATTGAAGTGTTGGAGGCACTCGATCATGTTGTAATTTTTGTAAAAGGCTGTAAAATAGAATAATACATGGTGTTTGAAACAAGACTTTTTCCTGTAAATGCTTGCCACTTGGCTTTCAGGTCCCTGCAGCTACTGTGCTAAATGCCATGTTAGAAATACGTATAAATATTCGAAAACATTGACCTATGTAATGTTCGGTACCTACAGACTACAATACAAATACTGTGAGAAAATTTCGGAAGCGCTGTATGTAATGCCGGTGCAATTTTATATAGGTTTTAAGTTGTATGTGGTTTCCTAACATTTTCGGGAATGAAAATGCTGAAATACAAAAACTGTATATGTAACAGTTGTATTTATGAAAGAGCTTATGAATTTGTAATTACCTACATGAGATGCACCAGTTTGTTCCATGTTTTTTCCGTTGGTGATCCTCCGTGTAGCCCGCCTGTCTTTAAATCGGGGCTTCTCCGAGTCCGTGCACGTTTGATTTCTGTTGGGTAAACTACTATACTACAAGCAAGAAGCAACATAATAAGATGCAAAGTTCTTACAATAAAATGATACATTTACAACATTAATCAAGGAGCATATACAGTATTAATAAAGTTGAAAGTAGCAAGAAAATATATTTTCTTCATTTTATTAACGTTTTTATGAATATACGTATGAGCCTATATTAATGGACATGTATTGATATTGTACTGATATAATGATATCAGTAAAATTGTAAAATTCGATTCTGCAACTTCCTTCTCATACAAGCTTGTCATATTCCGTTGAAACTATGAAATCGCCAATTGTTTGAACAGTAATTTCATAAATATATTTTTAGAGTAAATACAATTTTTCCTTCAATCCGCGTTTATTCCAGTCTCATTCAATGGGACGCGTGTACATTAGTATTTGAATACAAATATTGCGAAACATTACGGATTCATGGTACTTCTTGGTAAGTCAGCTTGAATTACACGTTTAACGGCAGAACTGGCAAGAAAGACTCTCACACAGGTCATACATTTACAACAAAGGCACGTCCTTTTCCTATATTACATTTAGTTGGTTTAGTTTAAAATTCTACCAACGTAATCCTGAAGCACCCACATGTTTTTATTGCAGACGAGCAGGAGGGTTGTGTTGTGCAACTCATTTTCCTTAAAGGTGAGTTGTAAATATTTGGAATAATAATAAACATATATTTTCAACGATACTACTGCTACTACTACTACAAGAGATAAAAGGAAAATATAGGTATAGCTTGCAGGTTTAAAAAAGACGAGGGGAAATTACATCAATTTTATTTGTACTCTTTATTGTGTAATTTAAAATTCGAAGATATACGGATCATAGGTAATGCCTACTTATTGTTAGTAGTTCGTATTATGTCCCAATAATCTTACGATGACTTCAAAAATAAAAATTTGTCCACACAGCTTCTGTCAGAGCAAAAGCATGTGGTAGAAAGGTACGCGAAGAGCAATAATATATCTAGGAGGACATTGGTTAAACTTACAGAAAGTGAAAACTTTTATGATTTAGAGTCATAAAAGGTTTTTTTGCGTCTCCATTTCTGTCCTACTACATGAGTCGGGTGGGGTGACTGGAATGTAAAATTCAAACAGAAGAAATATGCTGTATTTGCAGTCTGTCTTCTTGTCTGGTTACTACTATTCGTCACAATAGGGTATCATGAGCAAGTAGCTAGTAGGATCAACGATCATGCATGCCTCCACAACGAAAAAAAATCTTTACCATGCAAGTTTTACAGGGCAAACGAGGGAGAACCTTCCGTTTGTTCCAGTATCAGTCAGGCGTTATTCGCGATTCGCGAATACATAAATACATGACAAGAAGTGAAGCGAGATGAAGTTCTTTGTGTAATTTTTTTTTACTTATTCTCTTCCTATACCTTACAACCACTATCATTATCTATATAAGTGGCGTTTCCTATTCTGATGTATGTATTTGTATATATTCTATTTAGAACATTTATATCACGTACGACACTGATAAAAACAGCCGGACCATTACGTAAAGGACATGTGTTGTGCGAATAATGGCAATAATGGTTGTGTAATATTAGTGAAAAGTTTTCTTTGAATTTTATGATCACACCGTTCGATGAGCTATACATTCCCTCACACAGTCTCTCTCTCTGGTGCCACAATAGTAACGTACATGAATATTAAACACCATTGAAGGGAAAACGGTCAACTGGTGTGACTTTAAAAAGGTCTTTTAACGCAGTTTCGCAATTTTAGCAGAGTATGCTTAAATGAAGTTTGCACACAGGAAAAATGGCAGCGTACCATGACCGATCACAAGTTTTCTGTAGTTTCCTTTCTCATGAAAATAAGGAAGACGGCGCAAATAAAAGCAAAAAAGGAGTCTTTTTGCAAAAAGAAAAGTTTATTTCGATTCACACAAGTTTCACAGAGTCGCTTTGAGTTTTCTACATTGGATCGCTTTCATTACTTTTCAGTTTTCAGGTTCGCTTCATACATTATGCATTATCTGTGCGTACATATAACTTTGGCATCTTGCGATGTTTCTTCGTAGAGGTGTGAGGTCCCAGGGTCCGTACTGCATAGGTTTTTGTAGTAACAGCAGATGAAGAAAAACATGCTAAAATTGTGTGGAGTTATTTTTTCTTGGAATAATCGTTCAAAAAGGCTAGCCGTTATAATGTCTTTCGCAGTGTATTAGTGTTTTTTTTACTTTATTGCGAGCGTGTATTATATTTTATTGCATCAGTCACTACAAGTTGTGCCGTTTACTAACCAACTGTCAGCTACTGTATGTCAAAGATGCATAAATCATTCTATACAGAGGAAAAAAGGCCACATGAGACTGGAATTGACATATATGATATTAGACAAAGTAAATCCTCAGGAAAAAATCTTTTAAAAGCAAAAATGCATTCCAATTTTTGCTATTATTTAAGAAATCAAATAACTACGTTAGACTTAGATTTGTCTACTATTTGTATTGAGTATTTTTCATGTGTGTGGTGTGTGGTGATGATGGTTGATCCAGAGCTACTACGGCTCGTTACATGCAACACTTTGCCGTGGCATAAAACATGGCGAATGAATGTTACTATGGATGCTTGCTTAAATACATACGCATAAAAGTTTTCTGCTTTCGGTAGAAAAAAACCTTGAAAAAAAAACAAATTATCCCCGTCCCCGTCCACATAAGCTTTCCTGCTGTTCAATTAATTTAGATTTAATTTCTAGTTCCATTACTGCTTTTAAGTATTGGCTATTTTCTGTTTTGTATTTTCGTAAAACTCACTGGCTACCACCGTAAAAAGTCAAATCATTTAATTCTTGACCGTACCACTTCACATTTCCCACGTGTTACCTAAAACGAAAATAAAATGGGCAGAGTATCGATCGAAAGGCGAAATCGGCTACGCAATGAACAAGGACCTGGACCTGCGTATATGCTTCCTCCAACGGTATTATCGCTATTACTGTATTACTATTATTATTATCGTTATTGCATTACCATTTCATTTTCCATTTTTTCGCTATTTAACATTTTAAAAATTAACTAACTGCCATTAGGTTGGGTACGTCGGGCATGATGAGACTAGGAAAAGAAACCCAGCATATAGTCTTGGTTTGCAGCTTAAATCCAAGCTTATCGGAAATCCACAGAGTCCAGGGCCTATCTACCTGATTCCGAAAGGCATGACTGCAAAGGGACCAAATGGAGACCCTGCATATTCGATTGGCTTAAAGACAAAATCATGGGGTAAAACTATCATAAAAATGAAATATCAATATGTACGGTACTTTCCCCAGTGCCAGCTAACGATGTTATGTTTCTTGTTTCTTGCAGAGTTGAATACAAGCGGTCCTGGTCCAGCCTATCTTCCAGACATTAATGTAAACAGAAGAAGACCTCCCGCGTATTCACTTGCATTTCGAACTAAGGTCATTGAGCAGGGACAACAGTCCCCCGGTCCTATCTATTTACTACCCCCGTGTCTTGGTCCCAAAATTCCGGACAAAAATGCGGCTGCCCAAGTGACCTTGTAAGTTTATTCTTATGTTCATCATTTCTTGTCCTGATTCCTGATCCTGATTATCTAGATGAACCCAGATAATCGAGTAGAGCATGTAGCTAGTAATATGCAAACTTTGTAATTAATTTATACAGGAAAAGCCGTGGAATAGCAGTAGAGAAGTTAAGTCAGAGCCCCGGACCAATATATGACATAGGTAAGATTTTCTCCTTTCCCCGGATATAGTCCGACTGTTGACGGTAGTCAATTAAACGTATAAAAACCACACGATATTGAAAAACTTTCTCTTACATCTCTTACAGGCAGTCCAAATTTGATCAAGAACACTACCGGCGCGGTCACAATTAAATCCAGATGGAAGGACCTGAAGTCGCAGAGCTGTTTGGCGGGCCCAGGTACCCTAGATTATTGACACTTAAAGATACTGCCACGCTACGTTATTTGAAACACTGGTCCTCATGAAAATGTTTTTCTTGTTGACTGTTTGCTGTTGTTTTCATTTATGGTTTATATTATCTCTTGTTAGTTTCGATGCTACATACAACGTTTGTCTCAGTCTATTTACTTATTGCATTGCAGGTAGCTATTCCGTAATCAAGGCAGCAAGGGGCGTGTACCCAAGACCGCCAGGTATTATTTCAATCAAACTATATTTAATCATTTTTAAAACACGCGTAATTCCTTTTAACAAATTATTAATATTAAATTCGCATTTTCCAGCTTTCTCGTTAGGCATTCGACACACAGAATTTGCTGGTATATTGATGACCGACTGCGACAAGTCCGATAATGTGACAGATGACGTATGCTGAAAAGGAAGAAGGGAAAGGTCGTCACTATTTATGGTTGGGGTGGTGGGGAGCTAAAAGTTTCCAAATTTTCAAGTACACCTGCACATCACATTTGGTATCCCATTCAAATTGTATGACAATGACAATAAAGTGATTGTTTCAAAGCGAAAAGTTGATTCTATGTTAGTGATTTATTTAATGTACCGGGGTAAAGAATTTTAGGGTTATCCTCATTGAAATTTTTTTACATTAACTATTCATTACGTTACACCGTACTGTACTTTTACAAACACTGTAATTGTAATTGCATTAAATTAGATGTACACGAGAAGAAAGTGTAAGCCTCTTACAATATAAGCAACGCAATTATGAATATATACAATATAACCTGTAGTTCATACATGGAACGATTCCTAATATTCGCTATCATGATGATACTCGCATGAAGTACCCTACACAATAGAATCGTCCACTGCTGTTGTACAAGTAAAACGCGTAGGACTGTAGGAGACGTACGTCATTTCCTACGGTTGCTGTTTATATCTAGCATCATAGCACATGTGTCACATTTCACATGTACTTGGAAGTGGAAGGGTAATATTAGCTAGGGAAGAAGAGTGTAGGACGTTATTGTCATTTAATATGCCTAGAGATCAATTTCATAAACGCATTATACGTGTAAATAGTCTATAAACGACAAAACTTTCTTTCATCTTTGTAGTCACAACATGCATGAGCAGAATAACATCGCTTACCTACGACGTAATTATGGTTGACATTTTGATAAATTGGGAATTGAGTCACATCGAACATTTTGCGTAAGTGCAATTCTTACGGGTATTTAATAATGAATTATTTTATATGCCACGCTGTTTTACATCAATTCAACGTGAAGGGCAGAGAGCGTTAAATTAGCTTTTTAAACTCATAATTAGTTCCATACCTGTATGAAAATGTGCACAGAGCTAGTTGGTGCCGTCAGGCGCCACACATAAAGCAGCAGGCTGTGCACGTCTACTTCTAATTAGCACAAATTAAGTCGGATTTCGGATTTCCTCCAATACGATCACGCGTGTACACAACGTTTTTATTCAACGGCATTTTGTGTTGGCTTTCCTGTCTGTGTTTGCAGTGTTGCGTGCTCGTAATATTGAATATCATTATGCGTATCAAATATCAAATTCTATAAATAATTTTAGTCGTCTCGTTATATTCATACAATATGACAGGCTAAGAATCAACATAGATATTATTAGATATCCTCATATACCGTACAAAATCCATTTTCTTAAGCTTAGTGAACTATAAACTGTCCTGGACCGTACATTTATATCTGAACGCGCACATTATAGTAGATTTATTGAAACATCCTAATTTTTGGAGTGGGTGTGGGTTTATGTAGGAGGATATGAACATGTAAATGTAAATGAAGCGTGAATTTATGAATTTAGAGTGAAATACTGAGAAAACCTCAAAACTAAAATTGTAAAAACATGATAGGAAAATACGATATAACAAATTAGGGACTTTCTAAAGTGATTTCTTCAGTTTGTAGCACAGTTTTAATATATTTTTTGAAGAACTTCGTCAACGTTTTCTGTGATAATCCTAATGTAATTTACAAATACCGTCTCTTATGCCTGTCCTGTGCTAGACGTCCTTCTTTTCGTCGTCGGCGTCCAAAGAAGCCGTCAAAGAATGCTTTGGAATTCAATTCAAACCTTTGTGTTTTTATAAAATATAGAGTTTATGTATCAAAATACATTTGTAGTAACTGCCAAACGATCAGACGGTCATACAAGACGCCCTAAGCTCTGATGCGACAATAGCTTTTCAAGAGATTTTCACTCGAAATCAGATTCTATATCAGTTTCGTCGGGAACCCGAAAAATCCGATCAGGATCATCCTGAATCACTTTAATCGTTTTTTCTAATGCATTACTTTCATCATCTTTACTCGATTGGTGACGACCACTGTCTCCAGCCTCCGTTTGTCATCTGCTAAGATTTGTATTGCACACGGGCGAATTGCGATCTCCTTTACAAGGGGTACTAGACGAACCATTCTCTTCCTTCTTTCCCCTGTCCTTTGCATCAACTCTGGTGGCAATGTTGTTAGAAGATTCTCCATCAGCAAATGGAATATTTTCAGTCGACCGACTACCATTCTTGGCGTGATGAACATAAATGGAACTGCTTACCGGAGTGTCTGGAATTTTTCTTCCGTTATTTCTCTCACTTCCTTGCATTACACTGTGAGGAATTTCTACGAGCTCAATTATGACATTGTTGTGAGAAGATAGTTCTGCCTCGTCCCAATTCTCATAGAATGGATCAACACTTCCAGTATAACGGCTACTATTTTCACCTTCAATAAGACCGGTAGCACCAACGTACCGAACGTCTCCTCCAGCTTCCATTATGTTATGTCTTCCTTGAAGCTCTTTCTCCAATTTGGACTGAGGATCGCCGCGGAGAAAGTGTCTATTATCTGTTTTAATGTTCACGTTTATATGGTTGATCATGGAAGCTCCGGCTGCCAGGCTTTTACGTCTGGGGCCTGCATTTTTCCGATGTCGTTTCGCTCTTATATAACGACGAACTTGTACCTGAACCTGAGAAAAGATACAAGTTGAAATAAAATATAGTGATTCCAGCTAACCAGTTACAACAATACGTTATACGCTAGACTTCCCCCACCACCATATATATATATATAGTACGTTGACTGGATTCAAAAACAGTAATTAGGAAATTGTGCTACCACCGGGAAAGTAAACTTAAGAGAACTAATAAAATAGAAAACCTAAATCATAATATTTTCTTTGAACCGGAGAATGAACCATTTGGATGGAGTTGGTTATGCCCAGCAGCGGTAAGAGGACTATCGCTGCTCGTACTGCTTTCCTGCGTGGGAGAAGGAATCATATTACATCAAAGGACGAGATTGTACAAAATAGATTTCATTGCACTGCACTACTAGAAAAAAAATCTCCTTAATTTAAAAAAAGCAAAGTGTGGTCTGTAATTTAGCAGAATAAAAACACCGTCTTGCTTCTTGTAATAACAGAGGATCGCAGTTTGCCCCATGTTAGTATTAGGGTATTTTGCTTCAGGTTCCACACTAGTTAGATTTTAATTCAAAATAAACAATTTACCTAGTTCCGTTTACGTGTACGGAACGTTCAAACGCGCATTTCACTTTCCCAAGGACTGCCTTTACTTTAATTTTACTTTTATAGCAAATGCGAAAAGTATACGGAGAGCAAATTCCCGTTATTTTCGATTCCATTATATTCAATATTAGACACTTTTAATCATTAATGACGATTAATGAAAGTGCCAAAAACTTGCAAAATATCCCCCTACTGGTTGCATTGTGGGAATTTCTCAAACAAGAAAAAACACGCTGGTACTAACATGTTTGTCTAGCCACGGCCTTGAAACTTGGCACAAAAACATAAAGAAAAAAGGGCTGCATTTTAACTTTTTAAATTCATAATATAAATAGCTTATTTATGACCGACAAAAATTTGACACATAGTTAACATTATTCGAGGGGCAATCCAGTTTAGAGTTTGTCTAGCCCAATTTAAAAGGGCTTTCAGGTGCACCGTTTTTTGTTCAACGTGAAAACAAAGTTTCAACTGCATTTCCACGGTTTAGATTTGTAAAGCTTCCAAATATAAACAAATATTATTAAGTACTACTGTACCTTTATCCGAAATTTTTTAAATAGTAGAACATGTCAAAACATTGTGTTAAGAAAGGCATTGAGATATGTAAATGTACATTCTTAGTAAAACACGTTCAACGTGCAAGATTAGACTAGATAGAGAAACAAAAGTGCATCTATATATGGTGAACAGACGTACTCTTTTCAAACGGTGTGTACTATGTCTCTGTGTGCTCTCATACAATACACATAGTACTGTCTTGAGAATTGTTTGTTTTACAATTTGGTTGAACCCCCGATATGCGTAGACCATATTGGAAAGAAAACTTTCAAGTTGATTCGGGTTCAAATGACATGTCAAATAATTCCCGTGTAGGATGAAATTCAGTACTGCTGCAACTAAATAGTTTGTATATCATTTTGTTCTACATGTTTGTCATTTGTAAACTCTCGTCGACAGATACCCTTAATATTTCACTGGTAATGTTTCCAATACACCGCTGTGGTACGTTTTCCTGTTCAAAAGTTAACGCTGAACAGTCTTGTCGCAAAGCCATATTTGGTTATATGTATTTGAACAGTTATTATATTTCTTGTTTTATTAAATTCCATCCTCCATTCGATCCTGAAAAAAATATTATATTTATCGAAACGGAGTACCAAGTACCATACCTTGAGGAAGATGAATGAGTACGTATGATCACTTTATGTAGGTAGAGCGCTAATGTTAACTCGCCGGATTCTAGCTCCATATATAATTTAACTTTTGATAAGACGTGATCCTTTCAATTATTTGTAAGAGCTGTAAACTACACAACCTAGTATTAGTTTCCACTGATATTCTATGATTTCAACTCCAGAGGGAATGTCTAACGAAATTGTGTCCATAAAGAATGTGTAAGTAGCATGTTTTTCAAAGGTCCATTATTAGAAAGAGGAGTCGTTACAAATGACGGTCACGTTAGTTTCTCTTGATACACTACACACTTGTGACATTTCAAGTTACATGATACAATGGGTCAGGGTTAGTGGAAACATAAACCCGGTTATTACATAGCTTATTAACTTCTGTGTACTTCAGTACATAACAGAAGTTATTGCTTTTAACAAGTTGTCTGTCTGTCAGTCTGTCTGTCTGTCTGTCTGTCCGTGTGTT